>CAAKHG010043444.1:0-12016 GCA_901007715.1 Dactylopterus volitans
GGCAGGTTTACCAGATCCAGCGAGCAAACTGAAATCAGAGCTAAACCACCCAGATCGAGGAGGAGCAGCGGCGGTGACACTCTGTAAACGCAGTGATTTTCAACAATGTCTTGTCTGTGGGGCATATGGGAATGTTTTCCAAACGTATCAAAAGCTTTTTTTTTTTTTTTTTTTTTTGCTGGGAATAAGTTGTATGTATGTGCAACAGATATTTCATCCAGGATTCCTGTAAAAGTAGCGAACCACAGCACTAAATCATCCTGCGGTCGCGTTGCTGGAATTTTGAGAAACTCAGCAAAAGGTCAGGTCCGACTTTGTAGATCTGCTTTGTTGTTTTAAAGTTTATTAAAGTAGGAAGCGAACATGACACTTACAGCTTGGGGGGTGTTGGAGGGGGGCAATTTGTCATTGCTAAATTGTGCTTTCTGAGTCCCTGTCTCTCTCTCTAACTTAAAATGCATCATAAACAAATGTCGGCTTGTTTAGGGTACTAATAAAAGTATTTAATTTGCTGCATATAAAACTGCAGCCCTCTCAAAAAACAAAACAACATTCGAAACTATCTAGATTTAGATTTAGAATATGGAGGAATTCTGAGCTCAGATCCAAAAGAAAGCCGTCAGTAGTTGCACATCTCATCTTATCTGCAGCACCACACATGACAACCATATGTGCTTTTTTTAAATTTTTTTTTTACATCAAGCCTTTATGATAATTCTGTACCAAGGAGCAACTTTGCCGACTCACCATAAAAATTCCAAAACTTACTCAGTGCCCTGACTCTTTTGGAGAGCTGGCTGTGAACTCAGAGAAGCTGAGGCCATGCAACGAACGCAATAAAATCTCCCTTCAGATGGAGTTTTATGTTGAATTTTGATTGAATCTGTTTGAGAGAGGTGTTGACATTTTGACGATTGTCGCTGGGACTGTACTTGATGATGCTGTTGAACTGTACTGGGGTATACCAAGAGACGTCTCTAATATTCAGATCATCCCTCTCATATTGTATTGGGGTGACAAAATATTAGGGACACCTCTCAGCATAAGCCAGGACAGTTCAACAGCATCACAAATTACAGTCCCATTCATTAAACTATGTCAACACCTCTCTCAAACTCCACCTGAAAGAAGAATTGACTGCATTGAGGTTGCACTGTATTCTATGATAAACATGCAGTAGTCATAATGTTGTGGCTGATTGGTGTAATATCATGTCAGATAGGTGTTTTCTTTATTTTGCAGAGATATTCATCTGAATCTCTAGATTAATACAGCATCTTCAATTGCAGCCCCAATAATGCCTATTAAAATATGTCAACGCATATTTTAAAAATTCACATTTTAAAAATTCAACATGTAACTCCTGAAGAACCTGTCGAATCCACATGACGGATTTCACATTCAATCCAAATCCTCTACCGACGGTTAAGGTGTCACGTGGTCACTTTTCGTCCGCACACGCTGCCACACTGACACTGGCAGACTGAATCGTTAACCTGATTAGAGCCCGGCTGACTAAAAGGGCGTCCAGTGTCATTTACAGGTAAGCGCGCTGGCAGATGGGGGGAATGCTTAAACACGGCACAGGGCATGTTAATTATCGAACGTTAATGGTGGAGGAAAAACGCGGGGACTTCACAGAATAGCGCGGCTCTGGCTCTAATTAAGCCTCGCTGCAGTCCATTTCTCTGTGTCATCCTTTTTCTATTTCCACAAGGGCTTTAGTTGGGGTTGACGTCCGCTCGAGCAGTTCTGAAGGACCTGGAACGCGGACAATTTTCTCTGACTCTATGATTATGTTGCACAATCCCGGATAAAATAGCATTTCAATCCCGTTTCTCGTACATGATTTATGTGAGCCATTATCAGGTTCACATCTTCCCTCCTCTAAACAATGAAATCCAAAAATCTATAGACAGATTAGCCTAAATCCAAAGGATGGTTGGTGATTACAGTAACGACTTGAAATAGCACATAATGACGGACGCGGTGGAACAACACGCAGGAGGAAAAAAGCTTGAGGGTGGAAATCTTTCCTGGGAGTATTATTGCTGACATCACGCCGCTAATGCTTTTTATGGACATCTTCATTCGCCGCCGCTTGCATTCGCTGGGGGAAAGCGGAAAAGAAAGAAAAAAAAAAATCATTCATTTGAGCCCTGAACGTGAGTCGCGGTGTGGTCGATTCATGCACAGGTACGAATGAGATGGCTCGGTGGAAATCTGTGTGTGTGTGTGTGTGTGTGTGTATTAAATACTCTTGGGGTTGAGCAGGTCTTTGCGTGAGTGTCTATAATTGGCGGCAGAGAATCTGTGAGCTGACATCTGCAGCTGATTTTTGGTGATAATAAATCAGCTTTTTTTTTTTTTTTCTCCGCCGGTGTGCTCCCACACAACTCTCGCTCGCGCTCCGTTCTTTACATCTTGGACACAGTCCCTCTCTTCCTCTTGTTGAGGAAACCCAAGGACCGACTGGACCGAGTTCCTGCAAAAAATAAAAAATAAAAAAAACAACGGACTCGGCCTCACTTGGGTGGCCACACAAGTGGAGTTGTGAAAGCTCCGTCCCGGCCAGACCTGCCATGGGAGAGACGGGGGGAGGAGGTGGGGGGGCGCAAAAAACAAGCAACCTGCCCGGTGATTATCAGCGAGTGGAGGTGGATGGAGACAACGAGGTGTGAACAGGCCGCAGCTGAGGGGAGCGCAGACTGGAAAAAAAAAATCTAAAACCACCTGTGTTGAGCCCCGAATTCTGCTTACTGCGCCCATCTCCGCCGTACGTGTCCGAATTGATCGTAAAGGTTTCGCCAGAGAGCCGTTTGTCTCCGCATCAATTTCCTGTCTAGCCGACACCGAGCGTCGGGGGTGTGTGGCTGCCGTTTTGATTATCCTGTTGCTTGTTGCATTAAACATGATCTGGAGTCGGATGGAGTGGAAGGAATAAAGGAAAATCCTTTTTTTTTTTGGAGTGCAGCTGGAGGTGACCGCGGCCGTGAAACTTATTCTGAATACATATTCCATTGAGGATTACGGGGTTGCTCCCACAAAACATGGTTTGTATTTGAGAAGGTAAACAGAAAGGTAAATATTGTTTTGATTGCCGCGATTCTCATTTTCTTACGTCACCAAACAATCCAAGGTTGCGTTTACTTCAAAAGGTTTCTCGTGTTCAAATGCAAAACTGAGCGTTACTGGTATGCAATTACTGAATCACACATAAATGAGGGAAAGTAGACTTTAAATGTGACTTTTTTAACATGCTATTAGATACATTATATAAAATACCTTCATGTACACTAACACCCTTGTGGCCATTGACTTGGCACACGATCCAAAACACGACACTTTGGGTTCTTACATGTTTTTTTGAGATGGAATGATCCCAGGTAATAAACCTGAAATATATGAATACAATGACAAATACAAATCTCTGACAGCACGGGGACACCGATTCATTTTTGATTTGGGAAAGCGTCCAATAATTAGCCTGGCCTTGCCATGCCAATCCTCACAGCGCTTTATCAGCATCGCTCGCTGGCTCAGAGGGTGTCGTCATTTCCCGTAGCGGCTGGATTTTGGAAAGTCTAACGTAGGGAGCGCAGAGGGGGAGGGCATGCCGCCGGAGCTCAGCGGCCAATGGTGGGCTTCAACTCAGACTCTATATCTGGTGAGACAGACGAGGCTTGTGCAGGTTAACACTCGAGCGCGCTGAGATACATTACATGTGTTTTACACATGCCGCTTCCTTCCCGAGGGTAGCCGAGGCTAGACAGGTGAAACGGCCGGGCTTTAAAACTGTCTGACCTCTGCACTGCGAGAAAAATGTCAGTGGATGGAACAAGAGATGCTTGATGGATTGCAACTTCATACTTCATCTGACAAAAAAGGAAAAAAGTCCTGAAACCTAAAAAATGTAAACCCGATGGGCTAGGAAAACTTGGAAAAAAAAATAAACACACAAGCCATTACTGAAATCCACTGCATCTTTGGCAGCTAACAGTAGTATCTCTCATTCTGATGAATTTAACTGTAAGAAGGGGTGGAGTGGGTGCAGGTATGCTAAGAGGTAAACGTTCTTTTGACATAAAGACTGAAACTAGTGTAATAAACAATGATTTAAACAAAAAAAAAAAGTTTTAAAAGGTGAACTGAAGGAACCGCATGGAACGCCGCTGATCAACTGAATGCTAATTAAGAGGGTCGCTCGATGGGGAAAGTGCCTCCTCAGCACGTCTATAATTCATTTCCTGCGACTCCGCTGCTATTATATTTGTGTATCCAATCATCTTTTCCGCAGAACCAAAGAGAGGCATCCTTCCCTAAGGCAACTGTAAACATTGGGCCTCAGCCTGTCAACACTGATGTGTGTTTAGACATCTGTTTCAACCACAACTTAGCACTGATCGTCAGTATCATGTGGCTGTCGTCTAGAGTTACATCCGCACTCCCAAATACATGTTGTCTATTACCACATTTGGATCTAATTCTGAGAAGTGTTTAGCGGTTGCGGTAGGAAGACCTATCCTCTCTTGTTGTTATGAAATTTGTAATAGATGGTTACCATCAGAGCATACATGCGGTGCCGTGTTACGGAATTAGTCATGTGTGCTCCGAGTGATAAAGGGACGTAAGCTAAACTGACAAGAATACATGCGATTTCTTATGCTCGCATGTTTAGTGCAGTTGTGCGATACAAATTTCCACAAATTCCACTGACAGACGTTCCTTTAGAAAAAAAAAAAAAGAAGAAGCTCTGTACACCTTTTGAAATTCAATTACAATATATACGTTTTCACAACATTCTGTTAAATTACAGTAGTATCAATTTAGTACATAAACTTGTGACTAGATTACCTCCTATCCCTTCATGGCTTAAGATGTTTTTTATAATAAAAAGCATTCTCTACACTAGACTGGACTCCAGGCTTCATCCCCAAACCTGAGCTTGAAAATCTCACATAAGAAAAGAAATATATGACCTGGTCCCGTGTACCATTAAAGTATATTGAGCATTACCCATACTGCACATAGGGGCCGTGCCACAGTTTTATTACAGGTTTACAGCTCACTGGTGGAATAACAGCAGCTTGTTTCCTTAGGTGGAAGGTGGGAAAGGGAGTGGAGCATTATGTGTGATAGCCTATTAGGACCAGGTGCTGGGATCTTAACGGGATAGCAGGTAGCCAAAAGTCCAAAATTAAGTCAAAGCATCGTTGGCGAGCGTGATGCAGCAAGAATAATGAAAAACAAAAAAAACGAAAGTTCAAAGCAGCGCGTTGACAAAGCAAAAGTCGATGAGAGGAAAAAGTACACAACAATTGAGATTTCATGGTAGGATGATGGTCAAACACAAGCAAGCCCTGCCTCGAGGGACCTCTTCAATCTGAACAAGCTGTTCAGGAAGTTCTGGTCTCAGCTTGGATCAAAACTCCACCAAGTACATCCTCAGCAAACTTCTTGAAGTTATCAACACGAACCTAATACCCACCGAGCATTTCGCTCATGGAGCGCTCGCTGCAGCCAAAGTTCCTGGGAAACTCACCTAAAACCATTGAACTTCCCTCTTTGCTCTGCGCCATTACATCTAAAAGTCTTCTGAATGATGCCACTTGCTATATAGAGCATGCTGGTAGCAGGAGCAGGTCCCGTACAAATCCAATCTTTTTTGCTTTGACCAATCATAATGAAGTAAATTTTGACCCCATGATGTAATGGCAGGATGGAATAATAATGCCAACTAAGTTAACTGGTTCCCAACAAGGTTTGCTTAATTGTCTATTAATTCCAATGAAAAGGCTTTTTGCATCGACAACAGCTCCAGTCACTGTGCGTGTGTGTGTGTGTTTGCGCGTGTGTGCGCGCGCATGTGTCTGTGTGTGTGCGGTGCCAGCACGATCTTGGCAAAAGTGTTTAATTCAAACTCAACCATGATCTTTCCCAAAAGCTAACCGTTTGTTTTGTGTGCCTAACCCTAACCACACCTTAATTACAGCACGAAATGCAATACAAGATGAGTAGCTGTAATGGTTTCGGAGCGTACTGTTAAGTGTTACCAGTCACGATCGCTGCTGGCAAACGGGAAGTCGGGTGCTGTTTTTTTTTTTTTTTCCTCCACCCATCCACTTCCTGGAACATCATATTCCCAGTCAAAATACGCATCATAAGCCATGCGCATCGAATGCTGTTGAGGAGGGAACAGAATGGATGCAGCATCTCATACAAACAGCAAAAGGAGGCTCGTCAGTTTAAGGTTTATCGGGTTATGATAAAGCATCCGTCAGTGACGGGGCGGGAGCTGGAGGTGTGATGAGCATGATCAGCGTGCTCTCAGCACGAGTGCTCGCAGCCTGGGAAGGAAACAAGCGCAGCTGTCAGAGACAAACAACTACTGGATGTTCTTCTGCTCCACCGCAACACCAGACCCTGCTGCAGTTATTTTTTGGGGGGGCAAACAACTCCAACATGGTGGATTATGTAACAAAAAAAAAAGAGCAAACATCTGAGGCCGAGCAAGTTCCAAAAAAACAAAAATCATAAAATTGTCTATTGCCCCTTCAATGTTAATAATAGTAATAATAATAATAATACTTGGTGAGTTTCCATTGGTCCCTGTGTGAGTGTGGGGAAAAAGTTCCGTGGACACCACCAGCACACCATCACACCAGAATCGATTGTGACACTCGTTGTGTCATTTCTAGAAAAAAACCCAAAGCAAAACAAAGCAAAAAAATGATTGTCATTCTACCCACTGTGAAAGCCTTCAGTTTTTCAGTTAAGAGATAAACCAAACAATATGACCACTGGATGTTTACCATGGAACACAAAGCAACAGTCCTGCAAGAAGTTACACAATTTATTTGGATCCTCAGCTACAATTGGTGGGGTCTATGCAGTTAATGATGACATAACTGCTGAGCACAAACAACAAAAGCAAGAAAAAGAAAAAAAAAGAATAAACAATAAGGCTACCCTACTGGTAATGACAACAAATACAACATTGTACGTAAGATAGTTAGTAAAACATTTGATACAACTAAAAACAATGATAGTAATACCACTAAAATGCAGTACACCGATCAGCAGTAACATTATGACCACTTAATGTTCACTAAAGAATATAATGCAACAGCACTGCAATAAATTAATAAAAGTTTTACGTTGAATTTTCATTGAAACTGTTTCAGAAAGGTGTTGCAATATTTTAAAAATTGTTATTGGGACTGTAATTTGTGATATATTGGGAGGTGTCCCTAATATTTTGGTCAGGCTAATGCATACGAGTGGGATGACCAAAATATTAAAGTATAAACCAGTACAGTTCAACAGCGACACAAATTACAGTCCCAATAACAATCATTAAAATATGTCAACACCTCTCCCAAACAGATTCAATAAAAATATAAAACTCATCCTCAAGAGAGAATTTATTGCAGGATTGTTGCATTATATATAATATGGTAAACATGCAGTGGTCATAATGTTATGCTTAATTGGTACATAACAGTCGCAGTGAAGTAAACAATTTTTTTCGTCCTATGAATCTCATGAGCTTCTATTTTATTTCCAGTTTCGGAGCATGAAAATACAATTGATATCAGAGTCATGGAACATGCCAGACAGACTCGTCGACTCGTATGTGAAAGTGGACCCAGTGCTGCTCACGAGTGACTTTAACTGCTAATACACCAAGTTATCATATTCATCTGTAATGGCAATAGATCTCAAATATTCTGAGGGCGTTGGAAAACAATACTTGTTAAAAGGCTTTTTTACATCTATATAATGTGAAACTTGTAGCTTAATGGCTCGATTGAGGTTGATAATCTGTATAGAACTAAATCAATACTGGAGGGAAGTGCGAGGGATCAATTCCCTGAGGGGGGAGGTTTTTGCCATTGAACCCGACACCGAGGGACGAGCGTGCCTAATCCACGTTTGAACTTTCCCTGAGCGTGGGCCTCTTTCTTCTTCACATGACCAGTCCATTCCAGCGGACCCCTACAAAGCTCGCTGGAGGACATGGTCATTCAGATGATCGCATACGAGAGCCAGTGTGCATGTGGGAGATGGGGACCGGGCCGGCCTCCGCCCCGCATCCACCCTCGTGTCTACCGGCGGCAACCCTGAGAAAATCAAGCTCTCCCCGCACTCCCATAGTTCCAGGTGTTTTGGTCATTAGGAACTCTGGCCATTAGAAGCGCCATGCTTGCTTAACGGTTATAAGACCAACCGTCGTGCTCGGATCACACCTCCACAGCTGTAAAGAGCAGCGGGGTGGGGTGGCAGCCGGGGAGGCATGCGCAAGCGGGGACCGGGGCCAGAACGCCAGCTTTGTTCTCTGGGGGCTCCGGTTACCCCATGCTTTCCCCACAGCCCGCGTGACATTCAATACTGCAACTGTAAATTTTACATTAAGCGTGTGAAATCACAGATGCACATGTCACAGCAGTGTCATAAAGTGAATTTACTTAGCTCGGCTTCAGCACGCACCTTAACTCTTTAAGTCTCTGTAGGGGTTGTTGGGGGGGGGGTTCGGGGATGGCGGACGAAAATACGGCAATTAATTCTTTAAATGCAGCCCAAAAAGTGTAATATGTGTGTTTGGAGGTGCACACCTGGTCCGCTTCACCTTATCAACAATGTCTCCTCATTATTCTATTTTCTTTGGCTTTGCATATAAAGAATAATTGATATTTAGGCCCAGCTTACAGCTTGTTTAAGGTTTAATGGTCTGTGAATGTGAATAATAACTATGGGTGAAAACTAAGAGAGTGTGAATGACCTTTACGGTACACAAAAATAGCACAGTAGGAGCATTACAATGTACAAACACACATAAAGTACAATTTATGAACATAATAAGAGGCTGGGAAGCACAGCGGACTGTAAAGTGAATGTTAAAAATGTCGGTTTGATCGCATCCATTAGTTTAGTCGAGCAGCGTTTTAAACATTCGCAGACCGCGGAGCTGCAAATCTGGCTGCTTACTGGTGACAGAGGCCGCGTCCACCTGTTCGCACTCAGATCATCCCTCCACTAAAAATACAAAGACAGGAATCCAGACAAGTCTCAGTCGTAAACAGCGGCCGACGGAGACCCATGCATAATGTGCTTCCATGCTCGCGTTAAACAGTCGTTACTGCAGCAGCGCCAGCGCCAGCGCCGAAAAATACAACCAACCTTTACAGGATGTGCCCGTTCACCGCATTTCGGGCACCTCTCAGCCACGTTTCGGGATTTAATTTACACAGTGTTATGTCAGCGGCGTCCAAAACACCGTCCACTACCCTGCCTGCTACTCTGCTCGGGGACTTAAGCGGGTCAGCCCCATGCAACTTCCTACGCGTAAAATGCTGAATATGATTAATTTATGCATTTCCCGAACCCTAACAGCTCTTTTGGCGATGGCTCAATAAATTCTGCAGAGCACCCTGTGCCGCTTTCCCCATAAGAGTATTCCCCTGCTCAGTGGTTAGGGGGAGGGGACGGGCAGCATTAAGAGTGGTGGCTTGTAAAGTGAGCTGGGAAGTTTAATTGATCTAAAAAGAATTTAATGTGGCGTAGTGAATCGCGGCAGACAGCACGGATTTATATCGCAACCCCGCAGAAACGAACATAATATTGCCAGGGTTTTACAGCAGGAGGGGGATTTTTTTTTAATTGTGGCCACAAAAATGATTTACTTTGTGTTGAGTAAAAGTGCAATTCAATATCAGCCCTGAATGGCCATTTCAATTCACGTTCTTGAATGAAAAAACTTGGGGGGGGGCGGGAGGAAGACAATGACTACTTCAGACTTTAATATGTTCTGAAAAAGGCAGATGTAATTTTAACGTCCAAAGTAATCAAAGCCATTCCACCCGTCGCCGACTGCTTTCCGCTGTTGACCTTTTTCACACATCACAAAGCAATATTCACGGCAGACCCGTGTCATTTTAGACTAAGCTCTTGCTCTCTCAAGTGTTAAGTCCATCCTGAATGGACTTCTATTAAAACGCGAAGAACTCTGCAATGTGTTAGAGATTTCGAGTGTAAAACCGAGATTACCACACAGCCACGGGGGGACGGATTCAGCAGAATCCCCACAGGATGTGTAGTGGCCAAGTCAAACAAGAGCACAGATATTTACTAATATGTCCTGGATACCGGTCACAGAGATAAGGAGATGCACTCAACAACATGCAGATGGACGCTGGAGAAGGACGTTTCTGGCGTTTCCTGACTTTGAATCGAGCGTGCGCAGAGCGAAGCACTGTCTCTCAACCGTCCCTCTAGCCGCAGTGATTTTATGGGCTTTATGGAGTTATGGTTGCATACATTTTTAGATGTTGTGGGCTTAAAGATAGAAAATAAGATATTTCAATTACAAGCCAACACAGTTTGCTTAGAAGTCAAAAAACATTTATGCCCAACTTCATCAATACTGTTCAACTGAGTGTTTCTAACTGCTTATTTGCAGTTCTGGGAGCAACGCATGACTGTAATTCCACTGCTTGTGGCATTAAAGAGTCAAGTAAGTAGCTACTTTTTTATTTCATTAATGCAATTATTAATACTGGTGTTCAAATTGACTTTTACTCATTAAATTTGTGTTTATAAATGCGCTTTATTCCCCAAACTTTTGAACTGAACCGGTAGTTCAGATTGTTTGAGCTCCATGTCCCGGAAATATGGACGTTACGTTTCCCGCCTTGAGATAAGCGACACAAAATGTCGTGCTGAGTTGTGTCTATGCTTTCTACAAGGCTAATCGCTAAAGAGCAAGCTAGCTGACCAAGAGGAAGTCGGTCTTTTCAAACAGGTAAGTCTTGATGTTCATCCACGTTGGGAACCAGGAACTAAACAAACTGACGGACAAGTATGTTGTAAAAAAAAATTTTGTTTACCTCAGTTTTTTCTTCCATCGGGCCTATCGTGAAAGAAGAAATGAAGAAATGACCATCATTCTGCTAATAGTCTGCTGTTTCAGTTAATTTTACAAACACACCGTTTTATTCATCTCCCGGCGTCATGTGTTGTTGGGCAACAGGCGGCGATCATCCAGTGTGTTTTATGCCACCGAGTTTAACTTTTTAGCGAGCCAACTCATCTGATGACAGATGAACTTTGTTCACAGAGGCGGAATAACAATAAATAAATAAATAAATAAAAATTCAAGAGGCCTTTCTCCAAAAACAAGTCTTGAAAAAGGGGGCTGTCGAGTAATCAGGCTCCTTTCATATTCAGAACACTAGATGTTTCAAACGGATGTGTTGCCTGATTTGAAGGCTTGCAAGGGCTATAATAAACCCAGCAAAACATTTCTATTTTATGTTTTATTGTTTGACTACTCACTTGTCACAACAGTGATAATGAGCAGAGTGACAGATAAAACGCCTTTTGCCACATTGTGCCACCGTAACACAACAAATATCTTTGTGTGCACATTCATAGGAGAACTGAAGCAAAATATATTTTAAAAGCAACTGATTTTCCTGACTTATATATGAGGTAATTGGTTAAGTAATTCAATTACTTACTTAGAAATTGTTTGGGTATAAGTCCTCATTGAATATTAACTGAGGTGATCATTAGTGTTTTAATGCAGATTTGCCCTTGAATGGACGCCCCTGAGAAGTAGCTGGAGTGTAAAAGTTTAGCATGTAAGCATAATTTGTAGTTGGTTTAATGCTCCTGCTCACTTCACCAGCCTTCCTATAAGAAAATGTGGGATCACGGCTCGGAAAATCATGTGTGCGTTACAATATACAGCACTGGATAAGTCGGGGAAAATGTTAACTATCACTCAAAACGTGATTCTTCACCGAGGGTTCCACTGCGACGTCTATTTGGACTGATTTCCAGACAGACATGAGCTCCTGGGAGGGAAACAAACGCTGGTTTAACTTACTGGCTCTGGCTCAGACCACACCAAGACCTGGCTATCCATCAGGCTGGCTGGACAGAATTTACAGTGTGACCTGATCGGTCATCATTTATTACTTTTACTGGTCCTAAGTGGAGGCAATCACCGGCT
>CAAKHG010043444.1:16612-32145 GCA_901007715.1 Dactylopterus volitans
TAAACCACACCAGGCTCTCGCGTCAGCCTGATAATAACCTTGAAACACACACACACACGCACACATGCACGCACACACAGTTTACACTCGAAAAAAGTATAGGGTTTTTTTGTTGTTGTTTTTTTTCTTCTTTTTAACTACGACTAACATATAAAACTAACTGTTACAGATGTTTAAAAAAATTGAAATAAAAACAGCAATGGTGCAGTAGCCTGACCGAGTCTGACTATTTCAAGCTTCACAATCTACCTGACTTTGTGTTGAAAACCAGAATTTCTACATGGATGCTTGTCTCTTTGTTTCATTTTCCAGTGTGTAAAGTGGTTAAATTAATTTATTAAACTTTTTGTTGTCTGATTAAAATGTTTGGAAACAGCTTGATGGAAAGATTAAAAAAATGTGAATGCAGAAAAAAACACTTTTGTTGATGGATATTTATATATATAGAAAAAAACATATATATGATTTAAAGATACATTTCAGTTTACTCAATTGAAAATCTCCGACCATAGATGAATATCAGAGTATATCTGAGTATAATGCAGTGTAAATATACTACTGATATTGTGTGAGCAAACCTACGGGAGGGAGATTTCAGGATTTATTCATTTTTTTAACCCAATGATCTTATGTATCGCATAACAATCCTACTTCCTGATATTTAACTACAAAAATATATAAGAAAAGGAATTGAGTCTCATTATCCCAAAAGTTCCATTTCAGCTTCAGTGATTATAGGAGCCATGGGTTCCCTCCAGAAGCGCAGGATGTCCCCTCATGCTGCTAGTCCACTGATTGGCAAGCAGCTCCAGGCGTCTCTCACATGGTGTCCCGACAGAATCAGAATCAGACCATGATTAGGTCAAATTGCAGAGAGAAACCTGTGTACCCCCGCGTGCCCATCTTTGTATCACCTCAGCGCCAGCAGATAAATTGGACTTTTGGACAAAAGGGAAGCCATTTATTGCACTGAGCATGAACATCTATGGGATACTGAAATTTGCGGAGTTCTGCTTATCTTGAATAAAAGGAGCTCAGACTGTAGGTTCAGGTCCTGCTGGCTCGCCGCCAATTCCCAATCCCAGTTGGCAGCCGAGAACAGTATAGCAGGCTATGATGAAGCCACCACCAACCCGGGAAGGCTTTGTGACAAAGGCAGTGCCCACGGAATCGCCTTTATGACGGGCATGCATCATCAGAGGGACATGGTAGCTCACGTTACAGGCACCGGGGCATCGGGGCATCCGTCTGCCTCGCCCGGCTCATGTTGCAAATGAGCCGCATGTGTTTCTGTCCCATCATTTATCTTGCACATTCTCAGGAGGTGAACTCGCTCTGCCACAGCTTGAGGTTTAGGCCAATCTACCGACTCTGTGCCCAACAGAGGAGATAGAAAAGAAAGGTGGCATGGAGCAGAGGTGTATAAATGGATGTCCCCGGTATGGTTGCTTTAATATAAGAGCAGCTAATCACAGACAAAGGAGACAGGAGGGCACAGCGCGATGAAGGATGAGTCACAACCTCCACAAGTTGACGCTACTTTGGACTCCTTTGGACAATGTCAAGGAGAAACGGAGTGTTACTGGTGTAACCAAACTTGTGAGTCTTCATTTACGGTGTAATGAGAGTTGTGTCGTGCAAATTGGCGAGGGGTTGGATAATTTTATGAGAGAATAGAACAGTGGGGTTCAGGGTTGGTGGCGCGCTTCAGCCGTCACTAATGCCACGTCTTCTTTTCACAAGCCTACAGTGCACGCCGTGCGTGTGTGTGCGCATGTGTATAAGAACATGTGTGAATGCAAACATAGGAGTGTGAGCCACAGGAAGGAAAAAAAAAAAGAGAAGTGGAGGGGGGAAAAAAAATGATGATCATTAGCTTTTGATGGATCTAATGACCGTGTGGATTTATGTAAAGCGAAGCTGCATAATGGGAAAGAGGCGAGAGGAAGGAAAAAATCATTTGGAGGAAGAGGAGAGGAGGGGGGAGTATATCGATAGTGTGCTGAGGGGATAACAGTAACAAGCTGAGAGGCACCGCAACCAAAGATATGGATCAATAACAACTCTATTATGCTATGAAGAACAGGGAGATGCGGAGCGGGGGGAAGGAGGGGAGGGGGCGGGCGGGAGGGGAGCAATGGAGGAATAATTTGCTTGATAAGACCATGTTTAGGGCGCGCTGACGGGGCCACATAAACAAGTGGCAGCATCTCTCCCCAGAGGAGCAGCGGTGATGCCGGCGTCTATGGGGGTGAACGCCGGGACGCGCCGCTGCGGCATCTCTCTCTTGGCAGGTGGAAAATAAAAGTCAACAGGAGAAAGGGGCTGGCGCGCGGGCGCCGGCGTGATAGCCGCCATTTGTTACGGGCAAATTGAACTGTCAGCCCCTCCGTGTCATTTCCATGGCTGGATGAGAGGGAGAGGCAGAGGCAGAGAGAATTATGGGGGTATTCACTAGGTGATCACAATGTGCGGCGGGAATGTTCCGCCAAATTAACTCCCGTCGGAGGGCTGTCAGGGAGATAGAGGGATGGGAGGATAAACAGGCAGCGGCCGGGAGAGTAAACGCGCGCCAGGTTCGCCGCCGGTTTTTTTGCCAGTGGATGCATTTGGCTCATAAAACATGTCCGCTAAAACATGTGTGTTGCTTATATCCTACCAAGGGGTCGTGTCTAGAAAAAGCCGTCCCGAAAAAACAGCAGCTCCACTTCTTCGGCCGTCTCCCATGTTTTCACTGTTGATTTGCACGAGTGTGCATATGCACCATTTACTTTGTGCACTCAGTGGCTTCGCTCAGCTTGTGCCCCCGCCTCCACTCTGTCTCTGTCCACTTACTTAAATATTTATAAAGATTCCTATTATTGTATTAACTATTTATTGATCTGTAATTTAAAAAATTTATACCGGGCCCTTGGAACTGCAGGGAAGAATGGCTTTTTACAAGGGTTAGACATCCATGGCTGTTTATTGTCTTTAATGTTAAAGCTGTGCCTGTTTGCCTTGTGGCATTCAGAGGGAAAATAAGAGGCTTGCAGATGGACAAAAGCGAGAATGAGAGGGGGGGGGGAAAAATGAAGAGGAGGAGAAATGTGGCTCAGCGTAGCCGCTGGTTAGATGCCGGTAAGCTGTTCAGCGTCTCCCTCTGAGGCAGGTCACGCACTGACAATCCAGACGGAACCTCCACAATGAAAATGTATGGCCTTGCTCCATCTCTTATTGATTTACATTTGAAGACTCTTTGGATGTGAAGTGCTTTTCTATAGGGCTCTCACCTTTGCTGTCAGCCCGCCGAAACACAGGCTGCGACCAACCCTTTGGTATTTCATCTAAAGATCAGGCGACGGCCTATTAAACGTCTCGAAATCGCTCCGATAAATGCGCAACCATCATCAAGTGTGAAAACATGGACAAATGAATTTGAAAAATAAATAAATACTTGAGTAAACTAAAGTCTATTTGGGTGAAGCACGGGGGCAAAAAGTGATCATTTTAGTTAACAAAAAATGTGCCGAGCGAGTAATTTGCGCTGCTGTTGGGGAGGAGTGGGAGAGCTTCCTGAGGCAGACAAGGGGCTGATCTATCATAATTTAAGGGCTCAATAGAATGGAGGACAGGAATGAAAGCAGAAGTCCGCGGTAGTCAGCAGGAGGAAGGATGCTTAGGTCTGGAAGTGGCGGGGAGGGTGGGAGGGACGGTGCCGAAAGAAAGGTGTTGGGAGTGAAAAGCAGAGCGCGCTTTTATGCAATGCCCGGTGAGTGACAAGGAAACCATTAACGGAATAGCGCCGGCCAGAGGGATTAAGTCCACACATGCACGGCTATTATTCAAGCTAATTAAAGGCTCTTTTTTTCCTGAGAGGCCAGGTTTACCTCCACAACAAAGCCACCAGAGAAGGAAGCAGGAAACAGCTTGGGCAAATTTGCTTAGCTGGCAAATCTTTAGCATACATTAATCCGGGGAGCGAGGTGACAATCAACCGAACAATATGGAGACCCACGTCTGTGGAGATTGAATAGATGCCGAGCAGTTTTAAAATGCCTCCTACAAAGAACTGATATTTCATTCAATCTGTAAAAATGAGACTTTCTTAACCGCAGTTAACCAAATATTAGGTGATCGACTGTCACAGATCTCTTCCTCTGCTGTCTGGCCTTGAGTAAACAAAACATTGGAAAGTCAGAGATTACACAGATTAGCAAGAGCGCAAAGTCGATGGTGACAAGAGCTCTGCTGAACGCCAGACTGCTGGAGTATACAATGCACTCGCACACTATACTTTAATCACTCGTCATTAGCCAACCACTGACGTACTGAACCAGCTTTACACTGAGATAAAAACAGTCAAGAACCACATAAGGAAACTCTGCTCAAAACTACACTATTTGGCTGCAGTGTACTCGTGACAGCTGTAACGTAGTGACAACACTGGATAACCTGTATAGATGATTGGTGACCCAAACTAAAAGTAGTAAATAAAATAGTAAAACTATGTGCAGGGAGGATAATTTGCCTCTATGAGGTTTAAAATGCTGGGAATTCAAGTAACTTAAGTAGTTTTTGACACTTTAATACAGACACTCCTATGTTGTCAGTGACACTTTGTCATCAGTGTATCTATTCACATCAATATGAAACCATTTTTTTGTCAGTATTACGCAAACATGGTTTATGACGTACATGGAAGCCTGAAAAGATGTTTTGTGAGGGAGGGAGACAGGGAGGATTGGAGATGGGGTCAAACAAGCACCTGACGCTGCAGCAAGAGACAGGCGGAGATCACAATGATCCAAATCCATAACAACCGCTCATTTTTTATTATATTTCAGTTCCTAAATTAAGGATCTGGAGCTGCCGCTCTGTGCATTTCAACACGGCAGCTTCACCTGGGAGTGAATGGGCAACCTGCGGCTTCTCAAACAGACGCCAGCAAGGCCCGAACCCGAGAGAATCTGTGCAGGTGACGGGAGATCGTTTCACACTATAACGGGGACGGTTGTGATGCAGCAAGAAGTGGAGTAATACAGCAAGCAGGAGGAGGGAGGAAGAAAAGGGAGCGAGCTAGAAAAGATTGAGGATCCATCGCTTCAAACCATTTTTAAAAAAAATCAGCTCGGAAAATGTGTTTCTGAAGAAAATGCAGCGACACGTTGGCGAGGTATAAGTGAGGCTGCATTTGTTCATGCCGAAACTTCGTCGGGCACGACTCACGCCCCACCGCCGTGGACTCAGACCGCCATTCTGATCAATAAACGAGGACAGTTATCAATCAATGACCTGTGAGACACAACCGGCGACCACTCTCCAGCGATGGCGGTACAACATCGGGATCAGTAGAGGTTCCGTCCCCGGTGACTGTAAATGGCTGCCAAGTATCTTTGCTGGGGGGATTTCACCTTAACAGCTCCTTGGAGACCCCGGTGGGCCTGCTGGCCTCTCAACAGGCAGCAGCTTACTGATGCAGACAGCCCTGGGGATAAAGGGAGGGGAAGAGGGCGACAGGGAGGGAGTGGTGGGGGGTGGGGGGGGTGAAGGGGTGGTGGCATGGGGGAGGCAAGGTGGGGCGGTGGGGGGGACGGGACACCACGTTACTGATTTTACACCCACACAAACGCCACGGCGGATCAGTCAGTCGAGATTGCACCTGACACTTGACATGCAGCCAACAAAGCAGACAGGCAAGGAGGGATGAGGGGAAAGAGCGCGAGCGAGAGCTGGGAGAGTGAACAGCAAAGAGAGCGAGCGAGCCGCTCTTAAGAGCGCCGTGAATGACAGACAACAGGCTTATGGGGAGAGGCGGGTGTAATGGAGGGTGAAGTGGACGACCTCGGGAGACAGCGAGAGAGACCATCTGCCTGTCAGCGCGGCGCAGCCTCCAGTCTTTCACGCTCCCGCCTCATCTTTTACTGACTCATTCAGTCTGTCATTCGGGCACACGTGTGCAAACACACCACTCACGTCAAGAGAGACACGCTGACAAGGGAAGCTCCATTTTTTTCTCTTTAACTATCTGACACTTGTTGGAAATTGGCTGCCAGTCGCTAAACTGTATCGCCTGAGCGGCAGGAAAGAGCAAAATGGTTGACGAATACCTGAGGGCAGTTAAGAGTTCAAGCAAAGCTGGCCTTTTTTTTTTTTTTTTAAACAAAAAAAAACTGATTATATGCCAGTTTAAACCGTTTTACATGTTATCTAATCATCCCAAGCACACATGTAGCAATTTGTATCACTGATGATTTCTTACTGATACTAAAACCGATGTCTTCCCGTTAGAGAGTTTCCACAAAAAGGATCTCTGACATCGCAGAGATCCAAAGCACGACTCCAAACTCCAGAGCGGGACCCGCGTTTGCAGCAGTAACTTGAGATATGACTTCAGATTTGACCTCAAAAAAACTTGGCCGTCGTGCTCATATGCATTCGGACAAAATATTAGGAACGCCCCTCGGTATTACCCAGTACAGTTCAACAGCATCACAAATTGCAGTCCCAATAACAATCATTAAAATATGTCAGCACCTCTCTCACACACATTCAGTGGAGAAATCAACATAAAACCCCTTAAGGGAGAATTTATTGCAGAGGCGGTACATTATATTTGACGGTAAATATGCTCCAATTTTAATGTTATAGCTGATCGGTGTATATTTATAGTTTAACTGAGTGTTATAGTTTTATACATATTTTGATGTAGAAACATGAAGGTAACTGACAAACTTATTCCCTCCCTTGTAATCTGGCATAAGTGCAGCGTCTGTCCGTCCGTCCGTCCGTGTCTGTCTGTCATCCACCTCCTGTTGGCACCATCTTGCTGTTACCAGCTAAGTTTAGATATTATTAAAGACCATTAGCGCCAGCTATTATCAGAAGCCCAGTAATGCCAGCAACGTTTTCCTGTTACCTTGAGTGACATCTCTCAAAGACACTGACGCACAGTGAGCAGCCTGCAGCATTCGCACCGGTTGCTCTCTCAGAAGCCCGTGGTTCTAGAGGGATTTGGCCACACACACAGAAATCAGTGCTGATACTGCACTGTATGCTTATAGATAAAAAGAGCGATGATAATACAGAACATGCTTCGAATTCCTCAGATAGGGGTGGGCAGGTTTCTAAGCGGGTTGGCAGCGGACAACAGAGCGCTCATTACAGCCGTGTGTGATTTGAGAATTTGACTTGGAAAAAACAGACCCGTGAGCGACTCTACTCCATTCATCTTATAATTGCACCGCAGTAATCCGCAAAGAAATATTATTTGAAACTAAATACAATGTTTCAATGCCATGTGTGTAAAATTCTGTACTGCAATGCTGCAAACACTGCTTGATGATTGCCTCTATGATAAGAAGCGATGTGGGTGTGATTAAAAAGTCAACAGGTGTTTAAAATAATAACATAAAATCTGAATTTGACTGAAACTGTGCCGTCAGCAGTGTTCCAATAAATTCAGCTTTATTGATGAGCTCAGCCGATAGAGAGGAGAAAAACACTGAATCCCTTCCATCCATCCATCCATCCATCCATGGCTTCTGCTGAGGGCTCCCTTTCTGCTGTTGATCACCTCTCTCCACCTTCCGCATGGTCTCTTCATCCGTCCATCTCCTGACTCATTCTCTCTGCTCACGATAAAAAGCAGTAACACAGGAGGGGAACCAAGCCGCCTCTTAATTTTCCCTGACAGCCGTCTTTAACCGCGCGGGCCCAAATCCACACTCTAATTGAAAGCACATTCCTATTCCAAACAAATTAAGCACAATTAAGGCCCCTGAGTTATGAGTATCTATCACTGTGCGATGTTTTTTTAAAAATGGCTGCACTCTAGATCAAAGTCTCTCGACCCCTCAGCTTAATTGCCTCATTAAGCGCTCCCTTCTTTGTGCTACGGGCTTCATAAAACAGGGTCTGCTCATTTCATTTGGGAATTACACTAAAAGACGCCCCTTAAACTAATCGCTTCCACGTTTTCAATAAAAGTTCATCTGTTTTCAGGCAGAGAACAGAATGAGATTTTCTTGCATTTATAGAGCATAATTTGCAAGGCCCCTTTAGCTCGTAGTGTGATTTATCATTTCATTGTGACTGTGACAAGGCACAAACCTGTAACCATGTTTAGCTACTTTATAACACATGTTAAGAAGACTTCCAAAAAGTATGGTAAAATTCAAAAAAAAAATAAAAAATGGAAAAAAAAAAAAATTGCAAGAGCTCATAACCCTGGATACATTAGAGTCTTAGGTGTGGCATTTGACACATCATAGCAGGTGACAGGAAGAAGGTGTCACCACCAGGAGCCGGCAAATCACATGACAGGAAGATGATTGTGTGCAGCTGAAACGGTTCCCTCCTCCCCATAAGCACCCTCCTTCTCCTCATCATCGCAAAATGCGATCCAAGCATGGCTGGCTTTTAATTTAATCTTATAAATGAGGTGCGCGCTCCGAGACAACATGCTGTTCCAATTTGAAATGGCTCCTTTATTGGGGGACAGCGACACAGGGGAGAGAAGCGGGGGAGAGAGGGAGATAGAGTGTGTGTGTGTGTGTGTGTCGGGGGGGGGATGTGAAGAGGAGAAGAAAGCTAGGGAAAAGACGGTGGTATGGAACATTTGTTAGTAATCCAATTCCACATACCATATGGCTTCATTACCATTATGCGGCAGAGAAGACTTCAGTCAGTCTGAAAATAAAGACCTACTTAGCCCCATCCAAACTGACCCCAAATGAGACATGTTTGTCTCCGTGTGACAGTGTTAGTGTTATTGCCCTGCTCTTACATTCTTTGTGGTCGGTTAAGATTGAGCCTGCAGCTGTGCGCGGTTTCAGTGTGTGTGTGTGTGTGCGTGTGTGCGCGCATGTACGCGCATGTGGCCGGCTGGGTGTGTGTAAAGATAGGGATCGGGCAGTTTCCCAGTGACTGATTATTACGGAAGAGAGTCCTTAGTCATTACTGCAGAGGGAGAGGGAGGGAGAGAGAGAGAGAGAGAGAGAGGAGAAGGTCCATAAGCCAGCTCCATTCACATGTGAAGATGACTGATAATGCAGGAGCAGCAGGACCCCTCACTGGGTTCATTGGCCCCTAAGTGCTCCTTTGCTGAATGTGTCCCTTATCTTGCCCTGACAGCAGTAATAGAATATGCATAGCTCTATTAGCATACAAGGTAATGGCACCCTTGAGGGAGGGCACTGACATAAAACTTTAAGTAGAAATCAAAACATTGGTGAAGGCAGAAGCAGAATAAAAGGGGTTATTGTCACCCAGTGCAAACATGGCCCGAGGCCTCGGCTGTGGCTGCGCGCAAGGTATGCTGCCTTTACGCTTCCATGCACATCTGTCTCCACGCACACACACACAAACACACGCGCTGATACGCGGGGATTTTAATAAGCTCCGTATACGCATATACACAAATGTATATTCACAAAGAACACATTACATACATATTTTGCATGAAGGCACGCATGAAAACACCGAATCATCCTCCTCGGGGCATAAAAGAAAATGAAACGTGGGGGGTTGGAGGGGTGCAGGAAAAGCCACTGTGCCATCTCAACTCAAAAATCTCCGAGTAAAGATCAGTAAATTTGTGTACAGAGACGCATTTGTGTTCCCATGAACATTTCCAACAGCGCGGCAGGTCTGAGACGCTCCGAGCCGCCCTCGAAAAGCGGCCGATCGAAAGAGCGATGGGGGAGTAAAACGGCGCTCGCAAAGTTGGAGATTTGGCTGATGTGGGAGGGGGTGATGGCTACGGCGGGGTGATGAGAAGGTCCGCCTCCACGTTATCTGCCGTTCCCAGCAAACCAGGGACTGTTTCGCTTTGAAAAATTCAAATTGAGGCAGGTCGGACGAATAACAGAAGTGGGCCTGCAAAATGAACATTCAGCATAAGAAAGCAATTTGCTGCTCCTCACACGTCACCCGAAAAAATGATAGATAGAGAGAGAACGAGGGAGAAGGAGGGAGAGAGAAGGAGAGAGAGTCCAGTGAGAAGTCTAATTAAGTCTGATGGGACCGAGCGGCAGAATGTTGGCTTTTCCACATATTAACTTTTATTAACCTTGAGGAAGAAGCCAGCGAGGCTCAGTCAGTGAGGTTAAGAATTAACACCAGCAGGGCAAATTGTTAAAGAAGTGTAAGCTTGCGTACGGCGAAACTTTCTCTCTTTTTTTTTTTTGTTATAACTCTGGTAAGTGTGCAAGACAAACTCTGCACTAATAAGGCAATAATATCCGTAATTGCATCCTCAATTGTAATTATGGTGATTATGGAGTCCTCTTTGCGCCACTGTCAATATGAGCCATATGTGCTTATCATTCCACATCCAAGCATGTGAGTCTAAAGTGAAACTAAGTTCAGCACCTTGAGCAGGAAAAGCCTCTTGAACAATGCCCACTTATGTCGAGGCTGGAGCCATTAGGAAGTCAAATTCAGGCGAAGGCCACTCATCAGTGGGTCTTTTAATAAGAAAATCCAAGAGTGACTGACCAGTTATTGACTGTTTTATATAATAATTACCGTGAAGATATCAACTACAAAGCAATGTGGATGCATTCCAAAATACTAAATATTATAAGACTGGCACATAATTAGACTTGGCCCAACTTTTATGGGCTATTTTGGCCCCTGCTAATGGCTCTGTACTCAGACTCAAACAGACCAATAAAGCAAATCAGAGCCGTTGTAGGCCAGCCATTATTAAAATGAGGCAGACACTATTAAGACCCATCAAATCCATCTCGAACTGGGCAGCGCAATTTCTTTGCTGAGTGACCATTAAGACAAAAAGACGGCGTTTTTCTAATCCGAGGTTTATTTCACATGTTTATTGCATGGGTGGCCAGTTTAATGAGCCATTTCTGAGTTTCGTTTCTTTAGGAATAGAATACGGATTAATTCCAGTGAGGGTCCGCCGGGCAATCACCGTACAAATAATGTCAAAAAATATTTTGTCTCCATGGCAACGCCACAGCATTCATGTGTGCTGTGGGTATTCGCGGAGAGTGGCTTTTTCATTGTCAAGGATTTCAGGGCAGGCTGTGGGATCCATGCTGCTCCTGCTGTTTGGTCGGCGTAGTTAAAGATGGATGGAAATACTCCTCTGAGCTTCCCTCTGGCCTATACAGATGGTTTGGCATGGTGACAAGACAAACTGAGCCTGGCATCAAACCCCAACCTCTATTTCATGGTGGCTTAGCACTTTCTCTCTCACTAGATTACACTTGCTGTGTTGCAGGGGTCCGGCCCCTTCAGACTGATTTACCAACCCAATGACCAATCCATTTTGCAGCATATCGTTGCGGAGAGCTTGTAAAAAGGGGAGCATATAAGAAATGATCATAGACATCACAGTCCAAGCAAATCCACTGCTTCTTTTTTTTTCTCCATTTGTTGCAACTGAAGCTGATTTTTAAAGGTGTGGCGTTAATATCAAGAACAATCTGATGATTAGAACCATAACTGCCACACGGGTGCGAGCTTGACTCGGCGAGCATAGGCGGCGTAATGTGATATATAAGCTGGAGTGTGTGCTGCTCACTACACGGCCTTCCCTTCAGGCCCAGGCTGAGACCCCATGGTACATGCCAGACACACTTAAACACATATTCTTCCAAAAAAATGGGACCAGAGCCTAGGATTTCCTGGATTTCTCTGTGGGCCTCTTCCTCCACCGCATATACACATGCATGATCGGCCGCGCGCGCACGCGCACGCACACGCACACACACACACACACGCGCACACACACACACACACACGCGCACACACACACACACACGCGCACACACACACACACACACACAGAAACCACACAACAGCACATACAGATTCGATCGACGGAGAGGCAGACCGAGGAATGAGGTGGCTCACACTGCTCTATTAACGATAGTGGAAGGAGTGTGACGGTGCCTCAATTCAGCCTCCCGCTGACCACAAACCAACAGTGGAGGTTTAAGGGTTTGAGAGAGGAGTGAACATACCCGGGGGAATGGCCTTCACAATCTATCCTTATCTGTGGCTACTGAGATGCGAGTATTTTAATTTCTATGGGAGAAAAAAAACAAAATGTTGCTCTCATTATGCTGCAAGAGGTTGTAGGCATATATAACATGATGTTAAAATTGACCCTTGCTCATCACACCATGCACATGTGCTCAACTATAGCACTGATTTCTATGATGTAGCAGCAATAACAACACCTCCTCAGCTACAGCTTGATCATATCACTACCAGCCAGCGGTCAAGAGTAGCTGGATATAGTTATCATTACAGCATGAGTACAGGAAGTATTCCTGTAAAAGTAGAAGACAGACACCTAAAGACAATCTCAAAGAGGAAACAAACAGATGCGCCGTCCTCTTGAACTGAGCTTCATAAACCAGTGTCCGGCACATATGTCTTGAACCACTCTGAGAATGGATTGTGACTCAAGAGTACCTAGACCTGATCCTTTTATTGTTCAGCCTGAGCTGTGATACATCATCACAGAACATGCATTTCATAAACTGGCACAACAGGAAATGTTAATGGCTTAAAAAAAAAAAAAAAAAAGTGACACAGTACATCTGTGTGCAGAAACGGGATCAAAGTTTTACATTCACGTTCTGAACAATGGTCTGTCTTCGTTTTTTCCTCATTCGATATTTCTACATTTTCTGTGGTTTCAGTCTTGAGGCCACCGTGTAAGTACAGTGTGAGAATGAGATTTTTCTTAAAATGTTGTGACCCATGATCATGAAATACTAACCAAGTGATCCTTAGAAGCCCAAATTGACCTTGGCGCCAAATTTTAAGAAATCTTGACATTCCATAAAAGTTCAAAAGACAGGGAAAATGTTGACTCTTGACCCAAAATGTCATGTCGTCATGTAATATTATCTTATCCTTTTAAAACATTTGTGAGGACATTTGACATCATTAACATGTCACTTTCAAGGTTGCGGCCAAAAATGTGTTTTGTGGGGTCCTGTGACCTTCACCTTTGACCTTTTCACAAACAAAATGTAATCAGTTCTTCCTTGTGTGTGAATTGATATATGTGAAAATTTTCCATTTAGGCTTTTATGAGTCTAACCTCTCACCGCTGACCACCAAAATCGAATCAGCTAATCCTTAATCGATCGGGATTAACTGTGCCCAACTGGAAGACGTCCAGACATTCCTGAATGGGATGTACAGATGGACGGACGATCACGTGGCTATCGTTGGCACGGACGCATTATAGCCAAGTCTTAAAAATCTTATGAACAGCCGGGCCAGGTTGTCCAACAGTTACGAACAGCATCAGTAAGCAAGTAAGACACCGACCGTCGGTGCCCTTTGCTTTGCCTGCACGCATCACATTGTCTGTAGCTCGGCTCATTTCTTCATGAAAGCCACAAGGTGTCCAAAGGGGACAACCCAGGCACAGCACAGCTCACTTAAGCATGAGATTGAGTAGAGTACGCATACACACAGATGGAATTATTTTGATTACTTATTACTTAACCTGTAATGTATTGTGCCCCTTTTTTGTCCGCATGTCCTGCCCCCCCAGCACACACATACACACACCACCGCCGCCGCCGCCGCCGCCCCTCTCCGCCATCCTACCCCCCTAAATAAATGGAAAAATATTCACCGCCGTGGGCTACTGCTGAACTTCTCACTCTCTGCATCCAATTTGAAGCAGAGCTGCTGTGATGTCACCGGAGCGTCCAAACAGAGAGAGAGAGGAAAAAGGGGGGGGGTGTGAGGGAGGGCGCAAGACAGAGGAGATGGCAACCTTCAGACCTCCAAGGTCACACTTCTTAACCCTCCTGCTAAAAATCCAATAACACTTTATGAATGTTTTAGTTAGAAGTCATTAATGCAGCCAAGCATCTGCTTTGAAAAGAATACAAATGAGGTGCTGTCCTGCTATGCACTTTCCCAGCTTTTCACACACACACACACATGCGCGCGCACACACACACACACACACACACATACACATACACAGAGCGCCTCTGGGCACAACTTCCTGATGTTCAGGAAAAAGGTGGCCCCAAGGACCTGGACTCCACGGTGCTAAGTCAGAACCGTCTCTTTGGATTTGACTGGCTGCATATTTAAAATCACCAGTCAGGTTAAACATCTGGCACTTCAAATTCAAAGCTGTGCAGCAACTCTGATTCCGATGAACTAACTTTCTGGCTCGCATTACCTCTCACCGAAGTTGCAGCTTAAGAACAAAAGCTCTGCTCTTTTAACAGCAAACGCTAAATCGACTCAGATTCAGAGTGGGACATCACACATGTGTACGGTGCACACCACCATTTGTGCGAGCGCCAGCCAGGTAGCAGAGGATGAAAGTAACTTGGCCTCAATGTCAAGGTCGACTGAAATATTCTTTGTTGAAATCATCCCAGAGGTTTTAGCGGGCCGGGCTTCCAGCAGGGGTCCGAGTGCTGCAGACCTCGGTGTGGATTAGGCCCGCACTTCCAGACAGAACAGCCTCTCGAGCGTGACTCAATACCGAACGCCGTCCGACACACTCTGCAAGTTACATGCTCGGTCCAATTGATAGAAATAAATTCAATACGCCATAAGAAAGCCCGCATTAAAGGGAGGAGTGGGCGCTCCAGTGCCTGTGTGTATGGCGCACAAAAGTGACTAAGACGGCTCAGCAGTTTAAATAAGCCAGCAAGGTTGTATACCTTACTATTTGGGAGCCTGTGGTCACAGGAGAGAGGGCCACAGGGAGGCAGGGAATAGAGGTGTCGCAGTGGCCATGATGATGATGGAGTGTCTACAAATATGACTCCAAACAGGGTCATTTTGATTTGGCGGCAGTAAGAAAAGGCTGGCCCGTTAACTCCTGACCTTTTGAGTGTGACCTGTTGGGGGGAGGGGTCCGTGCGCCAGGAGAGGACTGAAAGAAAGAGAGAAAGAGGGAGAGAGGGGCTGCACAGTGTCAGGCCCATTATGACCCGCTAAAAACTCGGGCCGCTCTCCGGCGAGGAGCCATCCATCATCGGGGCCTCTCTAATCAGCATGTTTGTCACTGTAACTAAACAGTGGGCTGAGCCACATCGCCACGCTATTGGCCCTGACAGGGAGAAATAAATCTGCTGCTGGCCAATGGGCTGCAGGCAGCCGAGCGTGACAGGAAAGGTGACAGACTCTTGAGGTCTCAACTAGTGCGAGATTAAGGGGAACTAGCCTCGACTCTGGGGCGGAGGAAACATTTGAACACTTTTGCTGGTCTTCAGGCAGCAGCGGCGGCAGCGGCGGCAGCGGCGGCGGAGGCTGGGGCTGCAGTGGCGGCGTAGGTGTAGTCACAATGCTTTTGTCCTCCTCTCACGCCAGACAGGTCCATTTGTTCAGTTAGGACGAACTCTGGTTGCCTTTGTTAAAGCTAACGGATCGCTGTTCTGCTCGCTTGTGACATCTCGAGTGTGAAAACTGTCTGTTTGGTAGTCACACAGGACTGATGCTCACAATCCTCATCTCGTCCCAAAAAAAAAAAAAAAAAAAAAAAAAAAAAAAAAAAAAAAAACAAAAATAAAAAAAAAAAAAAA
>CAAKHG010043444.1:32165-53049 GCA_901007715.1 Dactylopterus volitans
GAAAACTGTCTGTTTGGTAGTCACACAGGACTGATGCTCACAATCCTCATCTCGTCAAAAAAAAAAAAAAAAAAAAAAAAAAGGTGAATTGTAGCACAGCGTGTCTGAAATTATACGAACTCCATAAAAAAAAATAATCACATTTTCATTTTTATGGGAAAAGTCAATTCAAACACTTAAAAACAAACTCAGTTGACCAAAGTGCTCCAAAGACAACAAATATACATACAATAAACACAATAAACAGCCCCTAGTGTAAGAAAATCAGCAAAGGGGTTAAAATTAATCAATAAGAACAATTAAATATAATATAGTTTATACAATGAAAAAGCAAGAAAAGACATACATTATTTGTGAAATGTCTGATGAATACTGACAATATGAAATTGATATACACCAATCAGCCACAACTTTAAAACCGCTGCATGTTTACCACAGAGTATAATTCAACAGCCCTGCAATAAATTCTGCCTTCAGGGCGGGATGCATTACACTGAGAGGTGTCCCTAATATTTCGGTCATCCCACTCATATGCCTTAGGGACGCCTATGAGTGTAACACAGTACAGTCACAAATTACAGTCCCAAAAGCTATCATAAAAATATGTCGACAGCTCTCTCAAACAGACTGTATAAAAATTCCACAAAACTCCTCCTGAAGTCAGAATTTAATGCAGGGCTGTTGCATTATCTTCTATGGTAAATAGGCAGTGGTTTTAATATTATCATTATTATCAGAGAAAACAGGAAAACATGGTTCAGATGTCTCTTAAAATAAAAATCTTCAATCCTCAAAAATCATGCTGTCCGTCTTTTGTTTTTTTTCCCCCCCTCATAGATGACCCAGTCTGTTGTTCTGGGCCTTTGCTTACATCTTAGCAGGCGGGCTGCACACAGAAGCTGAAAAAGTTATTTGGCCGCTTGCAGCAGGGACCCTTTTTTTCCACTCACAACACCTAACATCTCAAATTGAGGGAAAATAAAGTTTTCCTGACAACGCAGCTCCGTTTACTACCAGCAGCCTGAGAGAAATTCTGGGAAATCTCAGGAAATCACAACTGGCACTGTTATTTTGAAAGTTTGATGGCTTACATCATAACATTGTACTTTTTGCTTGCTCCTCTGGTCTTCAGCGAACTTGGCTGCTGGTTGTTCTGTACTCGAATTGTCCTGGATTCCTCCCAAACACACATTTTATTTGCAGCCGCCTTCTTACAGGCTGAGAACACTAATGCACATCAGTCCTCTCACAGTCTGTCACAGCCCCCCAGCTTTTCTCCTCCCACATGGGGAAGGCCAGCAATTCCAAGTTTGTGAAATGTAAAGCCTGGATGATGGGGACTTATGTGCTGTGAATACATAGCGAAGCAAATATAATTTTAAATGCTGGAGGTTAAAAAAATAAAATTAAAAAAAAAAACAGAAAAAAACTGCACTCATACGAGCTAGTTCAGGTCATAATTACATCACTTCTTTTTCCTTTTGTTTTTTTTCCTTCTTTTTTTCTTAAATTGTACAATTAGCAATTAGAATACAATCCACTGCTCTTAAAAATAATAGTGCGATTAGAGGAATTACGTTGGAGGGAAAAGGACAATGTCTCGAATTGTGTGAAATATCAGAACCAACAAGACTTTGCAGCGGCGTGCCAGAATGTGGGAGAATTTCTACAGTATTGTTCGCCGCTTGCGCAATGTTGAGGTGTCTGCTAGCAGGGCTGTGGGGAAAATCCAGCGGTAACATATTTAACATATCTTCTTTTTTTTCCTTTTTTTTCTTAAATGCAAGATGTACAAAACATACTGCGCCTTTGCCCTTTGACACAGTGAGCGATTCTTGGAGCGACTGAACATCGTCAACCTATAATCTCTTTGTGTCAGTAGATAATCATTTAATAAGTGTGTTTCTTTCTTAACAGCGTTGCTAGTAACCCTGGATCGCATTTCACACTCCATGGGTTACAGTGGTGGCAGTGGTGCATTGCACCGGGGGACGGGGGAAGAGGGGTGGGGGGCAGGCGGGGGAGAACATGCACACACTCATTTCTGCAAAGTAAAATGACACTATATCAAATCAAGCATTTCCATATGTGGACTGTAACTGCTGTTGTGGTTCTGGCAGCGGGAGAGGCAGGGCAGCAGACCAAAAGATGGGCTGTGCTGCTCTCGGTTCAGCCGGAGCGCCGAGCCATTCTGTGATCTCTGGAGCCTCCTGCTGAGACTAAACAGGAACTGTTCCATCCCGCACAACTGAGACGCGGCGTGTCAGACACAAGCGGGGAGCGATCCATCCCCGGCCCCCTCTCGTCCGCGGGTCCAAGACTTGGGGAGTTTCGACAAAAGCCGAAGCACGCTTGATGTACGATAAAACTTTATTGGCTACATGGAAATATTATTTTAAAATTACCTTAAGTCTAATTCCCCTGCCCCGGCCAGCGGCTGCAGCCAGTGTTAATCAGGCAGTTAAGCCAAGCTTGCGCAGACACAGAAATGCGGGGCACATGGGTGCATGGGTGTGGGAGACAGACCTACTTTGAAAAGTTAATAACTTCTGCTTTACCATTAAACTTGGGAATTCGGGCCATAAATCTCGAGGGCACTTTAGACTTGTCTGGAGGCCAGCTAAGATAATTGCGCGGTACTCTGCGATGCTGGCCTTTCTTCTCTGAGAGGATGTATTTTGTGTATTAGGGAACCACAGGTTGTCAGCCGTCTGCAGACTTGCCTCCTTACCGTACCATGGGTCAAAGGTAAACGCGGCCCAGAGAACATCTGCGAGGCCAAAATTTTTCCAAGGTTGGTGGATTTTTTTTTTTTTTTGTTCTTATTGTGGTAATAGAGACATTAGTGCTTCCTCCTCCCATCTAAAAGAAATTAAATTAGCCACTTTGCTGCAGTGAGGGTCAGTGGCTCGGGCCTTTTACTGGAAGCTCCCTTTTGCCAAGCATGTCTTTGCAGACATAAATTAGGCCAAGAGTGCTTGGCTAAAACATGTCAGGGGCTAAACGAAGATTGAGTGATGAGGTCGAACAGCAGAGACGGAGGACCAAGAGGACTGGCGGAATGGAGAGCCTCTTGTCCTTCAACCCCCCCACCGCACCCCCTCTCCCCCCACCCTCCACACCCTGAATAAAGAAGGAGGGGACCACTTCTACAGAATTGGCACAAGTTAGAGCTCAGGAAGTCCAGGAGACGCCTCTGCCTGCCCCGAGAGTGAAACCTAAAACCGGTGACATAGCCAATACATGTCATATTCTCTCAGTCAAGAATGGTTTATTTTCCAAGGAATTTCAACCTAAAACCTGCTCTTCATAATTATCCTGATTTGTTTGAAAAACCAAGGTGGATAGGTCTGGCCCGATTGCCAACAAGAGACCACTGTTATGTTTGGTTGAAAAAGAAGTGCTTTTCAGCGAGACATAATTTTTCACGTTCGCAAAACAATGACAGAATGTCTTGCTCTGCAGTGGAAGCAGCACATATCATCTCTGAGGTTGTCATCACGGAGTCCAAATTTCTCAAACTTTGTTAAAAAAAAAAAAAAAAAAAAAAACAGCCATACTGTTGGGGCACCAAAATACATGTTTTAAAGGCAGCCAGAGTCAAATCCATTCAGTCTGAGGGCCTTCGGGTGCTTGGCTCTATTCCAGGTGCTGTTCTCCATCTAAATAACCCCCAGTAATTGTTAAAATAGAAAAAAAAAGTCAGTGCGAGTCTGATCCAACTGCTGCATGCTTTTGGCAGAATCTCATTTTAGGACTTTTTTTTTTTTTTTTTTATAAAAGGAACAACAAGAATGACTGGACATTCTCCCTGAACTGTGCTGAAACAGATTGTAGGAAACATGTTTAAACATGTGCCACTGAGGGGATTAAATTGTCTATAAAATCAGATTCTTCTCATTTTCAAATACAAACACGAATGTCGTTCGCTGCCAGCACGCCGCCGATGCTTCGTCATGCAACATATACAATAATTACTGACTTTCTGGATCCAGTGCATGGAATGTGCAAGTCAAAGTTTAAGTTTGCCCGAAACGCTACGGTTTGAGGTTCATTATTCGTGCCAGGGCGGTAACTTGGGAGAGCTTTTCTGTTTCAGATCCAATCAGCAATAAAAAGGTAGAATATATCGGCAGGACCTAATCATAGACGGGAATAAATGGCACGCCATCACGTCACTGCTAGAACGTCATGACACATTTTTTTCGTTATTCGGTGTGCATGAGACAAAGTTTCCATAATTTATCCAGACAACATATTTGGGAATTAAGATGGATGTTAATGTTGACAATATCAGCCAAACTGTCTTGTTTAAACATTCAATAGTTGTTGCCGCGCTGCTCCATGCTTCAACGTTTTTGTTGTGTTTACTTTGGCTTTTAATTTCTAAATGGTTTAAGTTACATTAGGTAGGGAAAAAAAATGGAGATCCCTTCACAATCTGGGGCTTAGTCCTCTAAAAGGTGCCCAGAAAGTGTGCATTTCATTTGTTTTGTTTTTTTAATATTTACAGTGTATATGACATGCAAGTCCAAACATAACCATCCAATCTGCACCCTGACTACAGTAATAAAACAAAGATGCTAAGTTAACTTACAGAATCTGGTGATTATAAAACATAGTGTAATAATTATAGTCAGGAAGAGAGGAGAAAAAAATGGATCTACGCCTTTAAAGTTCTCGTTCCACTAAGAACAGCAAGTTGGTGAGGCTTGGCGTGGAGCGGGTGGGGGGCCGCAGGAGCGCCGCTCTTCTGTTTAAAAAACCCTGAGGTATTAGGGTGGACTAATCTTTAAAAGGTTAATTTATTCATAGAGATTTTGACAGAGATGTATGGCCCAACCAACATCTCAGGCACCTCTTCCCAGGGGGAGATGACTTGTGCAAAGAACAGAGAGGGAGGAAAGGGAGGGGAGGGAGGGAGCAGTGGGAGGAGGGAAGGGTGGCAGCTGGGCAGAAAGATGGAGTGCAGAGAAGAAACAGAGTGGGGAGTCAACATGATATAAACACAAACACATAATTACCTCATAGGGACTGACAATGACTCCAGCCATTCACACAGCACACTTCCAGCTCTCCACTCCCCGTCTTTTAGCCCGGGAAGGGAATGTAAACTGTGTGTAATCTATACTCTCCACGTAATGTTTAAATAAGGAGCGCATATGTTTGTATACATTTTCTCTCTTTATTTTCATTATTGGTTGTTTCATCTTTGCAGAACAAAAAAAAAGGGGGGGGGATTGAGGTGCGGCTGTACTAAACGTGGAATTTTCCAGTGATTTTTTTCTTTTTTTTATATTAAACACACTGATTTGTAATTAGCTTGTCGTGCGTTTGTGAGCGTGAGACTAATTTACTAAATACAAGACAAAACGCTGTCAACTGGTCCATTTGAAGCCTGTAAGTTGATGTTCATGATGGCAGGTCAACGTGTTAATGTTTGCTCATCTGACAGGGCGGTGATGCTGTTGTTCCTGGAGCATCACTGATGTTAGGGGGTTAGAGGTCAGAGGTCAAGAGAGAGGGTTCCATCACAGTACAACACATGCAGACGTTTGGTCTGGGCGGCTGCAACTGATGCCAAAACAACAAGTCTGAACCCCCTAAAATTCAGCACGATAAAACAAGCTGAGGGACGCTGCTTTGCTCCAACTCGGCAACCAGAGGCTTCCTTTGCGTAAAAAATGGCTCGAGGCCCCTGTAGAGACACCAGGAAACTGAACAGCCACAACTCTGGTCAAAATTATCATCAACGTCTGCGGCACTATTTCAACCAATCACATTTCATCTCAAACACGCCCTCTACATCCGGACCACACATCAAGCACCATAAAAGCCATATAGGTAACCAATCCTTTTGGTGTGTGTTGGGAGTCAAAGTCGCATACTTGCCTGAATTAAGACGGACAGTCTGACAGTTACTTGACAACTTATTTCTTATTCCCGCTGAAAGATGAGGATTTGACAGTTCGACCAGGAAATCCTCTACGCGAGCGTTTCTCCTACATCCATCAAGTCTAAGTCCAAAACCACACATTTGGATTTGTAAAAGAAACTACAACTGTGGCTGCAATTGGAATCACATACAAATATACTACTTGTACTAATGTCACGATAAATCGAGTATGTGCATATCAACTGTGTAGCATGTGAATTTTGCGTGTGCAAGAAATCTTGGGATATACAGCACATTTGCAGTAATTAATTTCTGTGGATACGTTCATATCTTAGCAGCCCATGGAGGCACACAGTCCTTTTCGTAATCTGTAATTTTAGGAAATTGATATATTTTTTAGCCAGAAAGTAACCATTCGGGTTCCCAAACTGTGGCCAGTGTATCCTAACAACGCCTCTTTGGAGATTTATGATGATGTTGTCAGAGATTTATCAGGCTACCTTTAAAGAAAAAAAAAGTACCACACTTCCAGTTGTTTCCATAACAGCTTTAAAAAAATCGAATAACAAGCTTGGTGCTTGTCATTTGAGGACAGGATGTACATTGTGGACGGTGCAGCAATTTAACTTTTGCTTAATATTACCGCATGTATACTTTATGTCCAACTATAGTACTTTATTTGGTAGGCAGAAAGTAGTACATAAAGTTTTAGTGTGTGGTGCTTGGCTGTACGTTGGTAAGAAATGCAGAACACAGCAGTGTCCAACATCTTTGAAAAAAAGCATTTCCTTTTAATATTGCATCTTTTCAAGCTTTTTCCATGAAGCAACACTTAGTCTGGCACAGTGAGAGTACACGACCTTTGGAAAATTGTATACAATTAGGAGTTTGCTTTTTAAGTATACAGGAGCAGACTGCAGTCACAGAAGTGAGTGCATTTAAACCATTCTGCTTGAGCTAAATGATGCTGAACATAACAGAGATTTTACGCTGTCAGTCTTTTATGTTGAAGGTTTTTCTCAAACATTTAAGGACTGCGAAAATAAACAGGAAATTTCAAACAATCAGGGCTTTTGCGGGGCCGTGCCAACAAAAACCTAAACACACCAGGAGCTGATGTGGCATTTCAAGAGGCCAGCGCTCTGGAGGATGGTGAATGACGTTGTGACCTAGACTCCATACAGCAACATCTATGGGGCCTTCAGACCCATCAACTAAATTTAGAGTTTAAGTGACCTCAAATGCATTTCTGCTCATGTGCACAGTTGAATTTGTTAACATTCTGCACACGTTTACTTCTTATTGACAGGTCTCAGCAGGGGAACCCAGTAAAATAAAACCAGGAGGAAAAAAAAAAAAATACAAAATCAGTTTCCTTCACCAGACATTACAACACCTGTGCACCAACGTCTGCAGGTGGCTGACCCCTCACTGACACATGGCTGAATTTATGCAGTAAGCGGTTTTTCCACCCATTTAAAATGCTCAAACTTTAGCTTTCCTGTTCTCCACTTTGATTATCTTGTTAACCGGCATATTGCTCCAAATGTCTTGCACCATTAATGTTTCATAGGGTTATCATGACTGCACTCCTCCACATTTTCCATGCATGACCTTTTTTAATTCCGTGCACCTGCGTTCGGCTTTTCACTGCGAAACCAGCAAAACACTGCAAATAGCGCGCGTTGCCCACCAAACAGCCATAACATTATGACCACTGCATGTTTACCATGGAATATAATGCAACAGCCCTAAAACAAATTCAGGAGTTATATGTTGAATTTTTATCTAATCTGTTGACATATTTTTAATGACTGTTATTCGGGGAGTAAATTGTGATGCTGCCGATATCGGCTGTGTTCGAAGTCACCTACTCACTCACTCCCTATCACACGACAGCGTTGCATTATGGGATACGGGAGCACAACGCGTTGTACGTCGCTTGTTCGCTCAATTATGCGGTGCATTGTGGGTATTTTGTCGTCCTATATAGTGAATGAAATCAACCGTGGAATTCGAACAACACAACAAAATGGCGTATTCGCTATATAGTGCACAACGTCCGTGATAGGGGGCGATTTCGAACACAGATGAGTCCCTCTCGGTTGCCGTTCACCTTGGGACCCAAATTATATTTCGGAACTGGCGACCGAAACCAGCCGGCCCGAGCGCGGCTCGGCGTTCGCGCTGGAGGTGGCAGAATGCGTCTGACCACGGCAACACAATAAAAAAAAATATCATCGTATAAAATGTAATATTACAAGTACCTGGTCCGTGGCCGGCTCTCGTGGGGCGCAGCACGCACTGAAACGAAACGAAACACAAGTGAGGCTCGCCGCGAGTCACACAGCCACACCGCCGCTATTAGCAGCGAGCTAGCGGCTAGCACGCTCACAAAGTTGACCAACACGGTAACCTCCGCAGCAACCTGCTCCGCATACATGCTACCGGCGTCTCTGCATAACATTAGCTAGTGTTGTATGGGGGGGAGGGGGGGGGGTGTTTCCACGTGTGTGACAACTTAAACATACTTTCGCCCATAAAAACAACAGTAATTTGGCGGAAGTTAGCACGGGTCGGGTCGGACTACCTTGAGTCGAGGGCCGCCGGACTGTGACGGGGCACACGGGGGCGGTCCCCGGAGGTTCGCACGGGCTCGTCGTCAGTGTGGCAGTCAAGTGCGCGAAAGAAAATTAGAATTCGCGGCGGTCAATAAATAAAACGAGACAGTAGATCACACAATATTGTAAAAAAAAAAAAAAGTTTGTAATAATAAATAAATAAAAAATAAATAAAATTCAGCACAGCTCAGTACAGTACAGTGGTTTATGATCAATTTTGGAGCCTTGAGTTTAGCTTTTTTTCGGCCGTTGCCATTTTGTTTTTGGTTTTTCAGGTTGTTTTGTTTTTTTTTTTTTTTTTTTGCAACCAGAGCAAAAGAGATGTGGTTCCGACTGAGACTATCGCAAGGTAGCCGTTCCCTAAAGCATATATTCAGTAAAAATAAAAAAAAAAATAAAAAAATGTTTACTGAGGTAATACGTCAGATGAGCAGCAGATGAGCATTCTCCGCTCCTCTTCTCCCTGTACACCAACAGCTGCGCCTCCAGTCACCAGTCCGTCAAGCTCCTGAAGTTTGTGCAAGACACCACCCTGATCGGGCTCATCTCGGGTGGGGACGAGACCGCCTACAGGTGGGAGGCTGACCAGCTGGTGACCTGGTGCGGACACAACAACCTGGAGCTCAGATGGTCGTGGACTTTAGAAGGAACGCAGCCCCACCCGCCCCCATCACCCTGTGTGACTCCCCAGTCAACACTGTGGAGTCTTTCCGCTTCCTGGGTACCATCATCGCACAGCAGAGGATGTACTTCCTGCGGCAGCTGAGGAAATTCAACCTGCCAAAGGCAATGATGGTGCACTTCTACACTGCCATCATTGAGTCCATCCTCACCTCCTCCATCACCATCTGGTACGCTGCTGCTACTGTCAAGGACAGAAGCAGATTGCAGCGTATCATCCGCTGGGCCGAAAAGGTGATAGGATGCAACCTCCCGTCCCTCCAGGATCTGTACACCTCCAGGACACTGAAGCGTGCAAGGAAGATCATGGCCGACCCCTCCCATCCCGGTCATGATCTCTTCGTAACACTCCCCCCCGGCAAGAGGCTGAGGTCTGCCAAGACCAAAACCTCTCGCCACAAAAACAGTTTTTTCCCATCTGCAATAGGCCTCCTCAACAAGGCCCGAGACCCCCATTGACACAGACCCCCCAACTCTCTGAGCCAAGGCACTGCACTTTTGCACACCCCTATTTAATACATTTATTACATCCCTATTTATTTTTCAGATTTTTAGATCTATACGATACATTTCTGTATCACACATTTATTTATTTATTTATTTATTTATGTATGTATGTATGTATTTATGTATTTATTTATTCATTTATTTATTTATCTATTTTAATTTAATTTTTTTTTATTTTTTCTCTTTTCCTGACTTATTCCTGTATTTTTGTACGCTTGACTATTCTTGTATGTATACTTGCCTGTTGACTGCTACGCACATCCTCTCACCAAGCTAAAGTCCTAGTCTGTAATCTAATTACATACATGGCCATAAAGGCATTCTGACTCTGATTCTGATTCTGATTCTGATTACTGAGGTAATACGTCAGATGAGCAGCAGGTTAATTTTCCTATAGACTTCTTTAACACTTGCCATCAGTTTAGTCACCCCGGGGATGACATGACAAAGGATGCAGGTTCAAGACACTTAAACCTGCATCCTTTAGATTCATTTTTCACATACAGATTGACCCATCTTATAAAGTCTATGGGTTGTGTCTTCAGTCTGTGGAATCCAGCCCCCTCCGCCCACCCAACCACACCCACACACACACACACACACGCACACACCAAGATACCAGTGACCTAAAATTTCCCATTTATGAGCAATGAGATAAAACTGGAATTAAAAGGATTTTTTTCCCCAAAGCTGTTAGAGTTCAACATTCTGCTCACATGCTGGTCTGACCAATTTAATTTAAACCACAAAGTGTTTTTAATCTCTCATGTCTGTCTTACAAAAAAAAATGCACTATAAACTGCAAAATGTCCAAAAAAAAAAAAAAAAGAGAGAAAGAACATAAACGGCGCATTAGCCGATGTCTGCGAGGCGTTTGTGTGTGCACTGAAATGAATGCAGTATTCCGTTTCCCTGACAACAGCAGCAGCGGCGATGATGTGCTGGCTCGCGAGGCACTCCACCCGTTAATCCAGTGGAGCTGCGCTCAGTGACCAGGGCAGAGGATGACATGGCAAACTGGACTCTTGGGCAGGGGAGAGAGCATCAGCGGGAAGGTGCGGCAAACGTAGCCCGCTTTCCAACGATGGCCGTTAAAAATCAACGGGACAGACGATCGTGATCCGCACAGACTCGGGGACTGGCAACGCGTGAAGAGGAGGAAGAGGCGGGAACAGCTCGAACTCCTCTTTCACCTCTCTCTCGCTCTCTCCCGCCTTCGCTCAGACGTTGTCGGCCATGCCGGTCCCTCGCCCTCCCTGTCTCCCCAGTGCCCTTGCTCTGGGCGCATCTAATTGAAAGCGATCTCGGGCTGGGAGAGTTCCGTTTCTTCTCTAATCCCTCCACTGGGGGAGGCTCACATGGTCTCAATTACCCCCCCTCCACCCCACCCCAGAACACTGGGTCCCCTCTCTACTCTCTCCCTATCCGTCTCACTGGCCTGCTCGTCTGCCAATGCACCGGCCCAGGTCCTTTTTCAGCAGTTTATGTTATTAAGCACATACTGCCGAGTTCCTGTCCTTCACAGGGGCCTGGAGATGTTATCTCCCCTGCCGCCGTATACAGTTACCTCCAAAATATTCCATAAATTAGATTGGGATTGGCAATTCGTAATATAGAGGTGGGGGCTGAGGTGGACAGGGATTGGCTAGGGATGGGAGGGTGTAGGGGTGGCGGCGGCGGCGGGGATCAGGGAAGCGCAGGGTAAGTAATAGCGTAGGAGGATCTCTTGGTGTTTACACTGGATGGAGAACCACTGGGAGGTATATCGCCGGCAAAGCTGAGGTGAACAGAGGCGAAGTGGAAGGTGCTTAAAGGCTTTGGGATAAAGAGGAGAGGAGACCCAAAAGAATCCAGTTCCTATTTGGATAGAGTTAAATATCTAAAACGACTCAGACTGGCATTTATTGGGCTTGCGAGAGGTAGGGCGTTAAGGTTATGTGCAATACGCATGCATCCCTCCCCCCGTAATTAAACAAAGCTGTATTTGGACAAGCGACTCCTCAAGAACTGAACAACTCTGTCAATCCTGAGAGCGCGGAGAAAGGTCCCGAGCCGGGACATCCGTAGCCGATTAGATTAGAGGGAACCTGTGAGGTCTCCAAACAATGGGCTCTCAGGGGATCTGCAATAGCACAAACATGGCCCCTGACACACCGCTCCAGCACTTCAAAGGAAGCCATTATCAGTTTGGGCTGAAACAGGTAAAGACACATATCAACAATCGCTAATTTACTACACCGGCCTGCTGAGTGCAAAAGTTCAAGAGCAGTCCGACAACCACATGTCACCGAGTCTATCGAAAGACGGACTCATAATTCACCGTCAAGTGACACTTTTGTAAGTGAGTTTCTGTCTTTCACCTCTATCAAACCTTCGCGGGCTAACGTGCAAATCACAACAAAAAACTGAAGCCCCAGTAGCGCATGAAGAACCGGGATGGCCACCCTGCAGTTGCACGCCTTCGCCAACCAGTCCATTTATAGCCAGCATCCATTTTTGTCCACAGGATACGTAGGAAAGATTTTGAATGAGTCCTATTAAATGTATAAAGGCTAGAAAAAATGTCATCATTTGATCATATTAGACATCTGTCTAATATGTCAAAATCACCATCCGGCTTTTGCCCAAGTACATGCTTTGTGATGTCACGATGATGTTGACGTTGGACCCATGGTGACCAAACCCCAGCAAACTAATCCTTTAGCCCACGGTGTGCTTCTGTCTCAAATCTGAAGAAGCTACCTCCGAGCATTCCATTATTATTCAGAAGAACATGAGATAATCTTCAAAAAAAATCGACCATTTACCTTTACAAAACAAATGTCACGTCATTTCAGTCAATTATTGTCCAGAACAATGGCAACTGTTGATTTTTAACGACTGTCTCCGGCGGAATGATCTAGTTCGAGGGGCTTCTCCATCTCACCGATAGCGCATGACAGCGTATGACAGCGCTGAGCCAAGGCAGCGGCAGACATAGCACTTTAAAACCTGTGCAGAAAAAAAAACAAACTAATTATTTGAAAACTATCTCTACGGCATACATGATACATGTAATAAAACACATGACAACATTAAAAAAAGTAAACTGTGGTAATGAGGACAGCAATGTTTGACAAAAACATTATTATTTTTGGTGAAAACAGTATGGGGGGGGGGAATAAAAAGAAAGACATGTGTCAGCAGTTGGGGAGGAGAATGAGAGCGAGGAGGAAGAGCTGGGGAGCTGGTGGGTGTTTGAGCGCACGTTCAGCTCGCAGAATGGTGACAGTGAAACGGCTTAAATAGCCGTTTCACTCTAAGACCTGCCTGCGCTAGCGCTCCCACTTGATATCCTGTTAACTCTTTAGACGTTTGTGTGGAATTGCTGTAATCATAATCATAATAATCAGCATATCACATTGAGTTATGGCCAAAAAAAATTGTCTTATGAGGGAGTTTGAGCTTGACCTTTGACCTCTGACCACCAAAAATCGAAGGAGTTAATCCCTGAGCCCAAGTTGAGATGTGTGCCGAATTTGGAGACTTTCCCGACCGTGCGTTCCCAAGTTACACGCTCACGAAGCAAGGACAGAAATGAGATGGCCTTGACCTTTGACCTCTGACCACCAAAATCTAATTAGCTCATCCTGTGTGGACATTCGAGCCAAATTTGACAGCTTTCCTTCCAGGTTTTCCTCAGATACACAGAGGACCAAATACATAAAAGCACATTTAGCCTCAGTCATCATTGGCAGGGAGGCCTAAAAATATAATGCAACAACTTTTGATACTGGCTGCAGCCAAAGCAGTTCCTGAATCTGATCTGGGAAAGAACAAAAAAAAAAGTACTACAAAGGGGCAAGCGTTTAGTTAAGTTAACTAAAGGATGTAGGGACATGAGTTATCAGGAAAAGGGAAATGGGGGCACTGGGTCTGGGTCAAGAGTTCACTCTTAACCTTGGGGGCTGCCTGGTCTAAATTCTGTTACTGCCCTGACTGCATGCAGGGCTAATACGGCGCGCTGTCCCTTTAATTGGAGCCGGCCTCCTAGGGAGCCGCTTGTAGCGCAAAGTATTTCAAGGCAGAGTTGCTCATGATCTGAGAAGTGTGGGGAATCCATTGCCAATTACCACAGTGCACATAAGCAAAGAGCTCTGTGAGGGGACTGTAAAACTTTATTGAACTGGGAGAAGAATGGAAACACACCACTGAACACCCAAATGAATCAGCGGCCCCAGCCTACAAACAAACACCCAAAACCTGACAAGTTTCCAATTATTTGGACAGCCATCATTAAGCAAACCCAGTAGCTCTGGTAGAAGTCCTTGGGTGGAATTATTCAGACAATGAAGTAAAAGCCCAAAGATGCAAAGAGACTATAGAAAATGTTTAAGGACTTTTGGAAGGATAATTTGATTCAAATTTGTATTGCTGTCCCACCTCAGTTTCACAAAAACTAAAACACCTTTCAAAAACTTTGCTCTGCTTTGACTTCTGCTCTTTGGATCCTGGGCAAACGCATGCATTTACGGCCCCCATGCAGCTCGTATGCACGTTATACTATACAATAAAAGTTAGCCCTTCTCAATTAAAAGGTGTCCTCTTAACCTTTTCCTGCAATCAAACGACGATTTTGTTTGCACGCAGCGTTAACCCGAAAACTGGGCTACGTCTTAATTGCACATTTAAGCATAAACGGGACAAAAACAAAACAAAAAAACAAACAAACGGACGAGTGCTTGCTTTTTTTCCACGTACGTTACGTGTAGCGTTAAGTACCAAACGGCTTTTCAGCCAGCCATATCACCGGCTTCAGCGCTCTGAAGCAGCCGAGCCAATCGCGGTGAAGCATGTGGCAGCGCCGGCGCAGCGGAGGGAAAGTTGCTGCCGCAGCGGCAAACGCTGATTGCTGCATCCCTCTGCGGGGGCTGACCCCAGCGCCCATGTAAATCACTACTCACCGGTTTTAAGAGCAAACGACGCAACTTGAATTCTTTATCTATGTTTTAGGCACTCCTCTGTGTTGCTGCACATTCGCTTTGGGGGGGGAAAAAATCCTCAAATGAACAGCAGAGGCCAGGCCTTAATAAGACATTTAAAAACCACGCAGCGTTTGCATCCGTGGCGACTTGCTGGCCTTCCTTTGTTGGCGCGTCACTGCAAGTGTTCATTTTCTGCCATTCTTAGTTCCGGTGGAATAACATAAAAACCTTTGGTACATGGCACTCGAGTAGCATTACAACATCTACATCATGTTCGCTACCTAGACGGTAATTTGTAATACAGGGGCTGTAATGAGGTATTGCCTCATTCATACATTCCTATTCACACATTCACACAGTGACGGCAGAGAAACATTAAGAAGAATAAGAAGAATAAAAACAATTGTATTATCTTGTGACGACAAAGCGGCGTTTAGCAGCTAGCGACATGCTCACCTGTGCTTAAAATACGCCAGACAGCCCAAACCTCTCACGGTGGAGCAGGCTGTTCTTGCCTCCCCGACAAACAGAAAGTAGACATTATTGAACGGTGAGTGTTGCTCCGGAGTGAAAAAGGAGACCCTGATGATTGGGGCACCGGCTCCTGATGTGGAGCTGCAGAGTCGGCCTGTGTTTGTCTGTCCTCCACTCTGGAACATGTGGTTTTACTTACAGAATGTTATAATGCTCAACAATGTTTCTGCCTTGGAGCTCAGCACACTGCATAAAGACTACTTTGTCCCCTGATGCCCACAGAGTCTGCTTCGTTGCGCGCGGACACACACACACACACACACACACACACACGCGTACACACCCGCGCACACACACGGGGTGATGATGACATCAGCAAGGCCGGTGAACGCATGCTGATAGAGGTACTGCCCCCCCCCCAACACCATAAACCCCCAAAACTATCACAGCTAACCACTTTTAGTCCTCTCAAACAGCACAACCAAGATGAGGTCACAACTAATATTTTCATTTTGCTCTGGGCCCGCTATCGTCTGCGAGCCTCACATGCACGGAGCAGCACGCGGGCGCTGCCAACTTGGAGGCCTCTGACAGATGAATCACTTCCTACAAGGCCAAATGTGCCACCACGCTGAAACTAATAAAGATCAGGCCTATCTGAGTGGCGCATTTGACGAAAACAACAATGAGAAAAGCGTAATTAAGCGTAAAAAAAAAACGAAAACAAAAAATAACAGGATCTCACGAGTAAATATTCCTGACTGGAAAAGTCCACAAAAAAGTGTAAGGGGCCGCCGACAAGTGGACGCGTTTAATGTCACTAACATGACATCACACCTGCAGCCCCTTTCATTCGCGGCGCTCTTTTACAACAAGCAAATGTGACTGTGATCTCATGGCCCTATTTGGAGGAGGTGATTAGCACACCCAGGAGTGCAAAGTGAAAGGCTATGGTTGAGTTGGAGAGCGTCTGGCATTAGGTCACTGCGGTTGTCGCTTGGCACGCTTGCTCGTGCTTCTCAGAAACAAAGTGGTGCTAAACGCTGGTCAAACGCATCGGCGGGGCTGCTGCAGGAGGGGGGCCGCGAGCAGCAGCAGCAGCCGCGAGCAGCAGCAGCAGCAGCAGCAGCAGCCGCGAGCAGCAGCAGCAGCAGCCGCGAGCATGCGTTACATCCAAGCTGCATTTTCCGGCAGCAAACCCATCCCAGGCCAGCATTCACACACGGGCGACAGAGTATTATTTGTTTTATTTGTATTTTTTTTTTTTTTTTTTTTAATATCCTCCGCTCTGTTAAACTGAGATGCTGGCTGTCACCACGTCCGGAGTTTTAATTCAAATATGAAAGCAATTTTGAGAGGAGTAGCTTCAAGGTCTGAGGCCTTCACAGACCCCCGCTGCATCAACTGTGCCTGAACCTGAGGGGGTCCCGCGCGCAAGCCCAACCCTCGCGCTTCATCGCGGCGCCCGTCTCACACCCGAAACATTTTGCCCCCACACCCCGAGGCGAGCAACATGTGCAGCATTCGGGAGCCTTCTAACCCCCGGACGTGGTAACAGATGGGCGAGGGTCAGAGCCCAGCCGCAGAGAGCCATCCTGGGATTCCTCGCGGAGCCAAAAACATCTCATCGCTGCACAGGAGAGGCTGAAAGGTTACATTTGTTCAACATTACCGGTGTCTGGGTTCAATGCACGAACTGGGAGCCTCACACCTGACGGGTGTCCGAGGCCCAGCCGGTCGTTTGGCGCGGCGCAGGATGTTTCCAAGAGGATCCGGCCAATGGCAGCGCACTTAGCTGTGTTTCTGGAACGCCTGTCTGTTTTCTACCATGTACACCATGAGAGCAACACCCCTCCCCACCCCCTCTCCTGCATGTTCTGCGTTTGATTGGGGTGCATCAGACCTATCCGGCAACATGGATCCAGAACAATCTTCTATTACCCTTATTGAAAAACAAAAAGATTCGAGTTTCATTAATAAGAAATCCTTATTACCCAGACGCCCGAGGGGGAAATCCTCAGTTATGAATCACTGTTGCTGGTGTTTGTGGTCCACTTTTATTTATTCTACCACACATGTCACACCGATGCCCCACTTGCTCTCGAGAGCGATGGCAAAACTGGCTCTCGCGCGGTAATCTGTCGCCATCTTGTGGCAAAGGAATATAATTTTCAGACAAATCGTCTTGTGACTGCCGCTGGTCCTGGGATACATGTGGAGCTCCTGAGAATTCAGATCCAAGTTGGGAAAAGACATACTTGGGAAAAATGGCTTACTCACATCTCCCATATCGAATAAAAACCCTCATTTTACTGCATATCCTGTTAAAAAAAAGTACTCACTATACATCTCATCTGTTTTCTTGTATTCTAGCTTGCAAATATATAGAAATAAAAGTTGCAACAATTCCATTGTAATCAAATGAAGCGGCAAAGACATTTCTGCAGCGGACGGAGAAAATAAGCTCGCACATTTAACTGCGATGACTTCTTTTCCTGTCTGTCTTTTCCTGTGTGGTGACAATTAATATGTAAATTAGCTCTGGGAGCAAAAAAGGTGCCACAGTGGTTCGCTGTTAATAATTCCCGTGGAACATCATGGTTATTCATGAGGGGTCTCAAGGTAAAAGACAGGACAGTAATTGTAGTTGTGGCTTAACTTGAAATCGGAGAAAAACGAGTGTCTTGGCTAATTTTAATGTGCCTGCTCACATGCGGGGTGTGGAAAAATCATTATAACGGAGAACAAAAACATTTTTGTGTATACATTAATATATGTGTTTCACTTTTCCCAGATTGCCTAAGTAGTAATGAGTCCAAACCCGTGGTTGCTAGGACTTCTAAGTGAAGATATGAGTTGAATTGTATTTGAAAAAAATGCAACACAATTTGAATTCAAGAGCTTGCGTAAAGACCTGAGTTATTTGCCATGAAAAAAAAAGTGTTTTGTTTTCTATTTGAATTTAGTTATCATCACAGTAAAATGTGTCGTTGACAGGAGGCCCCGTTGTCTCTCATACCCCAGATTAGTTTTCGTGTGGCATCCTTTCCAGTGGTCAGAGCAATTATAATTCATAATCATCCCAGTCAGGCAATATGATTCAATAAACACTTCCAGCCTCATATTTAATTTTTAGATTCGGATTTTCAGAAAGTGAAAGTTAACTGTGGGCCTTAGATGATGGGTGGATCTTTTAAAAACACACAAGACACCTTATTAGCCACTGCATGTTTGTTTATCCATTTATTTGATGATCAGGGGTAACAACAAACTAAAAATCTGTGTTGCAAACCAATCGCCATCTTAGTTGGTGGTCATCACCTGGAGAAGAAGCAGCACACACAAATTGTTTTAAAATCCTCCTCTAGAGGGCAGCGGAGCATCTCTACCTCTGAATCACATTGTTTTAACTCTGCTGAGTTCCTGAGTGATGTAAGTTCCTCTTAAAAAATCACTGCAGTGTTTCCCGCTGTTTCTATTAAATCGAAGATGTTTGGCAAATGATTGTAAATTCTTTGTAGCTCCTTTTGCAACACAAATTCTACTCCAAAAATCAAATAGGGCGTTCCATCCATATTTGTGTCTACCATTTGGTAGACACAAACATGAACAAAATCCATCTCGCGCATCATGAGATCTTTTGGACAAGGACTTTGCTATCCAACGCTTTTCCACTTACGTTGTTGATCCAGGGGATGTAGGCGCTGACGCGAGTGAAGACGGAGGGCTTCTTGGCGTAGTTGCAGCCCATGCTGGAGCCGAAGCTCACCACGCCTTGGACGTCCCAGGAGCCGTCAGGGTTCTGACAGTTCAGGGGGCCGCCGGAGTCCCCCTAGAACAGGAAAAACCGTTCATGCATCAAAACTGTAATCAAGTTGGGATTTTTTTTTTTTTTTTTTTTTTTGCATAAGACATGAATCGAAATGTCTGTGAAGTCAAGTTAATCAGACGCACGTTGCAGCTGGCCAGCTGGCCGTCTCCTCCAGCGCAGATCATCTTGTCGGTGACCAGGCTGCCCCACCAGTCTGGCCTGGTGCAGGTGGAGTGGCCGATCACGGGGAGCAGGGCCTGCTGCAGGATGTCAGCGATGGGACCTCCAGCTTTAGAGGAGAACAGAAAATGCACATTCAGGGCTAACAGGAAAAAAAAAAAATACAATCTACATCTGCAGTTATATTTCAACAGCAAGTTTAACGTTTTTAATGGCATTTACAGAGATTATAAACCTGTGTATTTATGGGTGTGTTCTGTCTAATAAAAATCATGGACTCTCACTGGCCATTTTCTCAGGCACACCCCGCTCATACCGGGCTGGACCCCCTGTTGCTTTCAGAACTGCCTAAATTCTTTGTGATTCAACGCGGTGCTATAAACATTCCTCAGAGATTTTGGTCCATATCGACATGATATCACGCAGTTTGCTGCAGATTTGTGCAGCAACCGGATCTCCCTGTTCTGCCCCGTCCCAAACCCAAAGTAATAAAGGGATGGACGTGGTCAGCCACAGCACTCAGGCAGACTGCAGCGTGGAAACGATGCTCAGCTGGTTACGAAAGGGCCCAAAGTGTGCTAGGAAAATATCCTCAAAATGGCAGCCTGAGCCTTCTTAGCTGACAGGAGCGGCACCGGGTGTGGTCTCCTGCTGCCCCTGTGGTCCACCTGCTTCAAGGTTGGACCTGTTGTGGGTTCACAGATGCTCCTCCGCTGATCTCGGTTGTAACAAATGGTTCACTGAGTTACTGTTTGTCTTTCTATCAGCTCCAACCAGTCCGGTGATTCTCCTCTGACCTCTGGCATTAATAAGAAATTTTCTCCCAGAGAACTGACCATCACTGGATGTCTTTTTGGGACCATCCTCTGCAAACCCCGGAGATGGTTGCGTGTGAAAACCCCAGCAGGTCAGCAGCTGCTGAAACACTCAAACCAGCAACCACGCCACCTTCGAAGACACTTAAAACGCCTTTCCTCTCCATTCTGACACTCAGCTTGAACTTCAGCAGAACCTCTTGACCACGTCTACATGCTTAAAATGCATTGAACTGCTGTCGTGCGATTGGCTGATTGGACATTTGCGTTAACAAGCAGCCGGGCGGGTGCACCTGGTAAAGTGGCCGGTGAGTGTATGTTAAAATTACATATATGGGTGTGACGTGTAAAATATCTATCCTGCAAGGTGCCACTTTTTTTTTTCTTTTTTTTTTGTATTTGTATAGAAAGTCTGAGTCAGCCACAGGGCTCGCTTCCGTGAATCGGACTCACTCCAGAGACGACCCCAGCCGGTGACGTAGCAGGGAGCACCGTGAGGAAGGATGTCACCGGAGGTGGGGAGGCAAGCGGGCATGATGATGTCGGAGACCGTGACAGGGGTGGCGAGCTTGATGAGGGCGATGTCGTTGCTGGAGCGCGACAGCAAATGAGACACTTGGAAACTGCGATGTCCACGAGCACTTGCAGCTTATGGCAAAAGAAAAAAAAAAATCAGAAAATAGTAATAAAATGGCCGAGCCTACCGGATCCTGTAGGAGTCCCAGCCCTCGTGGACGACAATCTTGGCGGGGCTGATGGCGATGGAGCCCTCCTCGCTTTGCCTCAGATTGTGTTTTCCCAGATAGACTCTGTAGGTGCGACTGCTGCTCAGCCACAAAAACAAAACAAAACAAAAAAACACAAAGTTAGAAAAAGTCAAAGCTGCGCACATCTGAGACCATTCAAGGCGACTGCAGGAGAACCGAGAGTGCCGT
>CAAKHG010043446.1:0-20577 GCA_901007715.1 Dactylopterus volitans
CCCCCCCCCTTGCCCCCCCACCACCTCTCACACTCCACCAACTCCCTGCGCAGGCGGCTGAACGGGCAACAAGTGGGCCGCTCAGGAAATACGTGCAAATATACTTATGAAACAACATATATGCTGGACTTTGACTCCAAAAAGTGACCCACCGCTATCGGTGCTCATTCATCTTTCATCCGCCCGTCTGTCTGTTCCGATGATTCTCCGCCCGTTCAGCCATTGCTTCTCTCTGTTTGACCATCATGGCATTTCCTGTCAATGATTCATGCACCTTGCAGGGCTCCCGTCTCATTGCGCTTGACAAGTCGACTGTCGCTCTGTCACATCCGATGACGCTCAAAGCGCCCGGACGCGACATGCCTCGGCGTGCGCGCCGCTCGGACTCCGAGCCGGGACTTCTCAAAGTCAACCCGCTCTCGCTCGCCTCATTAGCGGGGCGAGAGCTGCTCCGCTAATATCTCAATCAAGCACCAGACAATCACGTTAAATTCAGTGGCATATGTCCGAAAATTAAGGTTCTATTAGATTGTCTTGCTTTTTCTCCAGGATGTATATCTCCATTATACCTGCATGTACCTTGCTTGCATTGAATTATGTAAAATAATCTCTCAGGATGCAGAATGAAGGGTGTTTTTTTTCCCTAATTAAAATACTCGGGAAGGCGGCGTTCCCGTCAGCCGGCATTGACCCTCAAGAGAAGGACATGGAATGGCTTAAAAAGTTGCCCGTTCTTCACGCTACTGTTATCACAACCGCGATTCAATTCCATGTGAAGTTCCTTTGCGCAGCCCCACTACACATGAATATGTGCGCGCGCACACACACACACATCTGTTTCCATGAGAGAGTGCGAGGTGTGTGATTTAAGAAACACAAGGGAAGCGGCTCTACTCATCTTCAAAGATGACTCATCATAATCTTCTCGTCCGAGCGGCGAAAAAAAAGACACTTAAGTGATGCACAGACATCCGCTCTCTCGCCACACACCCTCGAGTACACGCGCACACACACACACACACACATACAGACAGACACACACTCACTCACATCAAAGGCAAGCATCAGCAGGTGTTTGAAGTGGCTCATGTGGAGTTTTGAGCCATTCCGGAGGGATCGGGGTGTTACCGGGGAGCTGGCGGGGTTTTTTTTTTTTTTTTCCAGGGCTCGAGACGGACACTTTGGCAAGTTAACGTAAAGCCCGAGCAACGCCGACGCCGTGAGTCTGCATGCTCAGATTCCGTGGAGTGTACCACAGCACCGACATATGCGCATGGAAGAATATTCCTTGTCTGGTCTCGTCTTCTTTCCTCTTATCCGGGTTCGGGTCGCGGGGGCAGCAGTGGCCTGCCGTCTGATCCACATTGCACCAGACCCATACGGTTCCCCCCGTATGTGGTGGGCCTGCTGGAGGACAGACCCATGTCTGTGCCTCAGGCTGGACCTGACCGGACCCCATGGGTGAAGGCCCGGCCACCAGGCACTCGCTTGCAGGGCCCGACCCCAGGCCTGGCTCCAGGGTGGGGCCCCGGAAACCCTGCGGGCAGGGCACACTGGTTCTTTGATGTTTTTCTTCTCATTCAAGTCTCTATGCGTTGGATAATCCTTGTGAAACTGTAAAATGGACTTGGGATAATCTCGGATACGCGCTTGCACATTCTGTATCTGATTTGGGCGTCGGGTTGCAGATGTGAGCGCGAGCAGAGGGTAACGATGCGGGGCGGGCGGGGTCTGAGTGACGCCGAGCGAACCTTAAGCCGCCCCCTTGTGCGCCCCCTGCACACGTGACATCGGCGGCCGCGGCCCCGCGGAGCACGTCGCCACACCTCAATATGTATGGAAATGAGAGACGAGCACGCTAACGTGTGTTCCGTGTCTTCAAACATGCTAATGGCGTAATTACACTTTCAGCCCTTCATCACCCCTCCCTAGACCCCGAGCTGTCTCGCTCACTCCCCCTGAACCGGAACAGGTGTGGCTTTAATTATGCATACAATACTAATCTGTCGACCCGGTCCGATCTGTTTGACTGAAATTCATCTGCATCCCTCCCTTTCTGTCACCTACCCCCCCCCCCTCTCTCTTTTTTTTCCCCGAACGTCCTTCCACCTTCCTCGGCTTGCTGAGCCCCACCGTGAAGCCTCCCTCTCCCCTCTCCTTCGCGCTCAGAAGTTGGGGATTGAAGGACTCGATTTCAAAACCGCGCACGTCTCAGTGACTCAAGTGAGGGGTTTGTTCCGCTGCCACACTTCCGTTCACAAATGCTCCGGTTTGCGGGGTTGGGAGAGGGGGAGAAATCCCTGTTAATCTAGTGAATCTGGCTCTCTCTGTCTCTTTTGTTCACTGTTACTTGGACTCTGGCGCATTGATCTCCAGGGATGCATGTGTGTGCGAGGTGGGTGGAGGGTTGTGTGTGTGTGTGTGTGTATGAGGATAAAAAGGGGTGGGAGCTACACATACTGGTGTATGTGGAGTGAAAAAGGCTCCAAATCCTGTTGTCCATGTAATCTTTATGACATTCCGAACCTCCCTGTTTGGATCCAAACTGACATAAACAAACCCTAAACGCAAACGGAGACCAGGGTTACGCCGCGTAACGTTACACCCTCCGCGTCAGCGAGGCGACGCTGCTCTCCCCGCCACACGCGCCTCCGACGTCGGGAGCCACCCCTGCTGCAAGACAATTCAGGACAACAACGGGTCATGTTATATTTAGCAGGTAATTTACTGCTCTAATTGTAGCACAGCTAAAACGGGCGAGGCCATGCAAGAAATGATTCAGGAATACGTTTTAGCGCGAAGCGCGTGCACAAACGTCGGATGACATCAGCACCTGCGCCACGACTCCTGGGCATTAACATGGATTCGGAATGTCAGATTTCGGCTCCGTACCTTCCGGGGCATGTTACTGGTGTCGCAGGCCGCTCTCATCCAGGTGCCCGTGTCCCCGAAGTGGACATATGGCGAAACTTGGCCTGCGCCGATGGTGGTGTGGCTGGTTGTTTGTTTGGTTGATCTGTGTTTAATGAAAGTGGCCACGCAGAGCAGATTTGGCCATTAGCTCAGCAAGGGCCTGTGATCACGACAAGGTGTTTTGCATCCACCACCACCACCTCCACCCTCCCCACCCCCCTTTTCATTTTCATGCAATTCATTACTGAACAACTACCGAGAAAAAAAAAAAAGGCGCTCGCGCGCCTGCTGCCATCTTCTCTCTCCCTTCGTTTATTTTCCCCTGCAAGGCTGCACGTTGGGAAGTATCGATTTGGTGGCTTGCAAATAACAAACTAGCGGCTATGTGAGTGGGGGGATAAAAAAAAATGCTACAAAAATGTGACCTAAAATAATAATTATCACCTACTGCTTATGCCCAGATAAAGTTAGTTAGTCCATCTCTGTCACGTTGTGCCACCCTCCCAATTTTTCATATTTCCAAGGTGCCTGCGGGGGATAGTTTATGGGACAGTTCCCGGGGCCACGTCGCTGGAAGCACCCGGCGTCTGAGCTTTTTCTCAGGAGCTTTTTGTTTGACTTTGCAGGGTTGAAAAGACCCTCAAACGGGGTGAATGTGAGTCATTCAGCGGATCTTAGCTCTTGGCTCGTGAAATGAAAGTCTTAACGCGGTTCACACTCTTACGGCACACTGTCGAACATGCACGCACGCACGCACGCACACACGCACGCACATCCAAGAAGCTCCGCGAACCCTCCAGGAGAACAAGCACTTATTCACTTTCACAGACAAATGGACGCTCCCAGAACAATAACGCATCACCTTCTGCACTCAGGAGTATCCTCAGCGACTCCCTTATTATAGATATGATTCTTCACTACACAAGGGAGACCATTCAGCCGTCTTTTCCGGCGAGCTTCAAATCAATAAGTGCGTGCGCGCGCGCTCATGAATATAAATCCCTCCTTGATAAACGCGCGCGCGAGCGTGCTGACCTGTTTGTTTCTATCAGCGGTGATCTGCCGGGGTAATGATGACAGAGCTGCGGCCGCGGCCGACTCGCCGGCGGCTGATGACGGCCACGCTCCCTGACAGCTCGCAGCCGCGGTGACTGCAGGCGCATTTCGGCGCGCGACATCATTTCACACACAGACTCGTTGATTACCAGTATCAGTGGTGCCGGCGCGGAGAGCTCCTGTCTGGCGGCCTGACAGCCACCGCGGCAACGGCGGACGGGAGGAGGAGGAGGAGGAGGAGTGGCGGCGCCGCCTGTCGCTTTGATTCACGCGAGAGGAGCGACGGCCGGGTGGCTCCGCGCCAGCTTCTCCGCGGTTGTCGCGGCCGCCGCTAAATAACATTTTTCGAAGTGTGAAGCAGCGGCCGTCCTCGTGGCTCGGTCACCCGCGGCCACACCCTCGACACGAGGCGCCGAGCCCTCTGCCAAGAGTTGCGGTGCGGACGCAAACACCCGGGGCCGATTCTCCCTGCTCGGATGCTCTAATTCAACACACATGATTAAATATGTAGAGTGACCTTGAAGATGCACGCTGACAGAGATCTCATGGACGCTCGCGGCTTTTTTTTTTTCTTCCTCTATCATTTGTTGTTACTTCTTTTTTTTGGATCCCCCACTTCTCTATTTACTTGCACTGGAAACAGGCTTGTAAATATGGCCGGCGCACGGATACAAGATACACTCATCACTTGGTTCTGCTGCGGTGTGTAAAGTTACAAGGGACCGGGGTGTTAAAAATGCACAAAGCAGAGGGAAAAGAGGGTTCTGCAGGCTCCCTGATGACAACAGCCCATGACTTGATTTAAGCTGAGAAAAATGTTGAAATGCAACTTATTTAATTTTTTTTTCCACCCCTCCAAATCACAAAGCCCGGGCTACGTTCACACTGCAGGTCTTCGCGCTCGGTTCTGAATTTTTCAGCTGAGGTCCCATTTTTATTGCGTGGCTGTTCCCATCATAATTTAAACGCGACCGAAATTATGAACAAGCAATAAAGGGAAGGAGAGGATCAAGAGAAAAGAGAGCACAAATTATAACGGCGGCCGTTTTGTGGAGCAGCGGCTGCTTAAATCCATCGTTTACATGGGATCTGGCCGCCTGTTCCCGCCTCCTCCAGCGCAGAATTGTACATGTCTCACTCCAGTGACGTAAGATGAAATGCGACGTGACCACAGGCGTCCGATTTGGGACCACATATGGAAATGGAAAATCAGATTTGTGCTCTTCAGACTGTCCCGAAAAAAAAAAAAATCAGAGTCACGTATGACATATTACATATGCGCAAAAAAGTTGGATTTGGGGCCACTTTTGCCTGCAGTGTGAACGTAGCCCTGTAAACCTTGGCCGCCTCTGCGGTCGGTCAATTCGAAAACACTGCAGTGGGAAACGGGGTATGTTTGCAGTATGTTTTATGATGATAGTGTACTATGACATCGCTCGATTCTGGTTTTCGAAGGAGCCGAAACTGGAATTGGTTGCTTAAGGTGAACGTGTTAAAGGTTGCTAACTTTATCCCAAAGGCCTGAAGAAGAGGGCGCAATCAGCTGTTTAATTAGATCTAACTTGCTAGGACTTGCGATTTGAAGACCCCAGTTGAGATCAGGCAGAATGCGTCTTTCGTTTTGATGATGTATATCATTGTGCTCTGGTCTTGGCTTATTTGTGTTTGCGGCGTCTCGTAATTCCATGTGGTCCGGGCAGGCTCATACATATGCAAGCGCAATAATCAAACTTTTATTTATTCATTCATATGATCGCTTGATCGTCAACAAAAGAATTTTGACAAGTAGAAAGGGAATTTGAAGGAGTCAACAGATGCTGAGATGTAAAGGCCTCGCAGCTCCTCAGGACGAGGATTTTCCACAGAAGATAATAAACGGTATCACAGAATCGCAGACACGTCACCGTAGCTGCATTATGCTTGTTTGTTTTTATTTTTCCATCAATGACATCTTTAACAACCGGCTGCATACTGTCATGCAGTTTGTCATTTTAAGTGACTTTTTTTCCCCCCCTCGCTCTCCAGATCTATCTCAGAACATCCTTTATTTGCGCTCGTGCTGCAAGGAGTGAATTGTTGGCTGACACCTTCGTCTGATAAACCCTGAACCCCTCCAACTCAGACAAAAAAAAAAAAAAAATGAATGTGCTTGTATCCGAGGGCCTCCTGTTGGACACTTAAGCCTGATGAACTACCTCCTAGCCTCCAGCTCACATTCTCGCAAAATCAATTGTTTTAGATCCACCGAGAGACGTGCGGCAGGTTGTTTGTAAATCTTTCCTTTAATAACCGTAGCGTTTCCATCCTGAGATGTTTTATTCATGCAACGGCTTCAGAAACCGCTCTAACAGACCGCTCTGCAACTCTGCCCGCAGTCCATCCGAGAGGTGACGGGCTACGTGCTGGTGGCTCTGAACCAGTTCGACTACCTGCCGCTGGAGAACCTGCGAATCATCCGGGGAACCAAGCTGTACGAGGACAGCTACGCCCTGGCGATCTTCCTCAACTACAGACGTGACGGAAATTTCGGCCTGCGGCAGCTGGGTCTGAAGAACCTCACTGGTGAGTTTTTTTTTTGGCGAGGCGGGGGCGAGCTGGGAAGTCTCCCCCGCCCCGACCGGGTTCCCGTCGGAAGCTAGAGGAACACGGTTGGATGCTCGAGTGGGTGCAGATCGAGCGGGAAAGCGTTGTGTGGGTGGCTCGGTCGCTCTGCGAGCAACAGATCGGTCCATTCCGGGTGTCTTGGCCCTGAGGTCGGCAAGAAATCAAGCTTCTGACTTAATAGATGTTTCCGCCGCAGGGCCAAATGGACAATGCCAGAGTCAAAGAGAGTGTTCACCTCGAGAGCGAGGGGAGAGAGGTCTTTTGCGCGTTGCGGCGCAAACGCTGCCGACGTCGCCGACGTCTTTTTTGAGGCGCAATCGTCTACACGTAGCGGGAGGATGAGAAATGAGATTTTCATTATTAATCAGCTGGCATCGGAGCCCCCCCCCCAACCCACCCCGCCCGCATGTCCTCATTGATGAGGGCCCTCGGTGTCGTGTGTTTTTAAAATGAGGTTGGGATGAGCTCCCGGTGCAATCAGGTCGTCCCAGCAGTCCCCCAGTTCACCGAAACCTGCTTCCGCCTGGCGGCGTTTTTGGAAGTAATACGATATCAATATTTATGGTACATAAGCGTCATTTGAAGAATGTCAAGGATGCAAGGATACACTGAAGCAACATGAGAGCGACGGTGTCCTCATCTCCTGCGTGAACTGCACAGAAAGAGACGGCAATTTATTCGGGGTGGGTTTAGATTTGCGCGGAAGAAGCATGGCGCTTGTGTCTCCGCCGCATCCAAACTCTCTCCCTAAATAATTCAGATGTTTCTCATTGTTCTCCTCAACTGTTTTTTTCCTGGTTATCCCCCAGAGTCGGGGTGGAAAACAACACAGCCATCCGCCAGCGCACGCCGAGCTCCAGTATGTGCCTGTGTGTAATGTTCCATCTTGTATTCCTTCTCGCATTCCTGCGCCATACTTGGGGAATTGCATTTGTCCAGCACCACCAGCAGCTTCTTTTTTTTCTGCCAAGCTGGTCCTTTTCATTGTGGTGCCAAGTTGAAGCCAGCGCTAAGGGATCTGGGGCTGGACTCTGAGAGGAGCTGCTGTTTGATGTGCCATCCGTGGCCTGGAGCCATGAAGTGTCGGGGAAGTTATGCACAACAGCCTTGGCCTGAATATGCTCCACTTCATAACTCTGACTGTTCCGAGATTCGCTCAAATCCCTCTTTCTCGCTAACAAGTGCAACGCAATGTAATAAAATGGAATTGAAATAAAGGAGCACAAAGCCCAGTTAGAGTACACAGCAGAATGAAAGGGACTATAAATAGAATATCCTCGCTCGCTAATCGAGTCAGGACCAACAAGTCCCAATTCCAGTTTCTTAACTTTGTGTTTCCGGCTGTAAATAAGTCATTATATCCCCGTCGCTGAACTTTTTGAACAGTGCATTTACAGAAATAATTGCGCCGGCCTTGAATCTGCGCGTCAACGTCTCTGATTCCCGAGTGGATTCATGAAACTCCTCGGCTGCTGCCGCTCCACGAGTCATCGGAGCATCGCCGCCTCGAGTCCATCAGGCGGCGCAAGTCAAAACTCCCTTCGATCCTCCCAGGGCTGCAGCGAGTTTAGGAGGCCAACCGTCGTATTCGCTCCAGGGCCGCCGATGTCGCTGTCAAATTTGCCCATTGTTCCTCTGCCAGAAGTTCCCAGGAGAAGTGTAAAGTGGTCGATATAATCCATATAAGCAACATATATAAGAGGATAAAATGTATTAAGTACATAAGAGGCTAATAGGGAGGAGGCACTGTAAAAGACCCCTTCAGTGATGAAACCCACCCGCATTTCTACTCGCTTCGAAATTGCCTGGGATGAAATCAATTTGTCGCCAGTATATTGTAGCATTGCACATATTGATTTTTTTTTTCCCGGTGCACTCCCGGCAAGCTGTGAATGGACTGTGGATTCGAGGGGACCGGAGGAAGGCGCGGAGGAGGTCCCCCGCCTGAGCAAGGATAGGCCTCCCTCCGATGCACCTTTCAATCAAGCTTAGCCAAGTTATCCTCATGAATGTGGAATACAAAGCACAGCCAAGCCGGGAGGAAGAAGAAGGCGGGGGTTGGGGGGGAGGGGGGGGGGGGGTGCAGAAGCGAATAAGAAATGTAAAGGGATGCTCTTTGTGTAAAGTGCAGAAAGTTTAGGGGTGATATTTGAAGACAAAAAAAAAAAAATCGGCTTCGAGGAAATACTTCTCCCATATAAGCGAAGGGGGGAAAAATAACAACTCTGTGATTTTGAAAGTTCCCACTGTGGTGTTTTTTTTTTTTTTTTTTAATGTAAAATCCATTCGGTAAGCAGCACTTCCATATGAATTCACATGAACCCGGCGCCGCCCCCGTCCCCCCTCGCGCGGTAATTACAGCCGGCTCCGATGGCAAAATAATAACAGCCTCAAATACGACGAAGCACAACACAGATGAGCTCTCTGATTTAACACATTTTAGTGCCGCACCCCCCCCATCCAACTCCCCCTCCTCCCTTTTATCTCATTTCATCCTCTCTTTTTTTCATATTTGTTTAGTGTTGTTGATTCATCTTTCTAACCGCCCGACGCCTGCACTGCGTCTGTCCAAAATGAAGCATCCAATCTGAGGCCCCATCTGCTGAATGATCCTCTCTCGTTGCATGCATGTACACAAGCCGGTGTTATCCGCCAAGGCGTTATCCACTCCTTCATGGCCCATCTGCTCTCTCTTTATCTATCCCATTTTCTCTCTCCCCCTCCCCACCCCTCCATCTCTTTTACCGCCCTTCTTTGGCTCGCCATCGCTCATCATTCCGCTGGCTTGATTTGTCACATCGATGCCGTTCGCGCAAACGCGAGCAGTTTAAGGGTTTTTTTTTTTTTTTTTTTTTTCCCCCCCACCTTATGGGATGCCCTCTGGGAATGATGGGACGGGATGGGGACAAGGTGATGGGGACAATTTGAGTCCCCCTCCGCCCCCAGACAAGGGACCACTGAGACGGCGGCCATAAAATTGCTGCCTACCTCGGGTCCTCGGGACTTTCATTCAGCAGCTACTGGAAGCGGACGGGGCGACTCTGCCGAGAGTAGGGCGAGATTGGCCCGGTGCACGTCGCCGGAATCCAGTCGAGCCTCCCGCCTGGCAGCCCGCAGACCTCAGGTCTCCTTCAATTGTGTGTCTAATTGATTACTTCCCATGCAATTACTCCCGTGTCACACTCAATATTTCACTGCTCCATGAAGGGGGCAAGAGGGACGTTTCTTCTGAAGGACGACATTCATATTGTCACATTTGTGAGCCCCTAATGTGGATCGTGAGGAGGCACATGTTAAATTGAAGTCCGGAACAGGCCATCAGTGCTGGTTGGTGTTAATTGATTTCTCTGTAATACCACTGTGTGACAGAGATAGCGAGACGGGAGCCACTGGGCGGTTTGTTATGCCAGAGGGAGCAGAAGGGACGGACTTTAAAAAAAAAAAAGCTTCTTTTTGGTTGTTTTATTGCTGTTACCGGGCTAAGTTAACATTGGAGTACGCTACTTACATGTTTTAAATTCTTTGTATTTAGATACCTTTGGCTACCAGTGTTCCCCAGATTGCAAATTAGGAACCATATATAATTTCACAGCATCTCCTTCCACCCTTTGAATGCTGTATTTACTTATTCAAAGCATAAGCAAGTTTTTTTTTTAAATAAAGATCCATCTGCATAGAGTATGTTACTGCGAGCGAGGCTTAAAGGTGCCGCTTCTATTTTTTTTTTTTTTAACCATGCTTTTGTTATTTCTTGTGTTATTCCACCCTTAAATAATGAGGTGTTTGAGACTTAATTAAAGGAAAATAAGCACGCTTTATTAAATATTAATGGACAGCAGCAGCATAACCTAACATGAGAGATAGGGATAGAAATACAAAGTAGGCATTCACCAATTAAAAATGCGTGTGCGTTGCAGGTCTTATCCAGACTCTGGCGCGCACTGCCTTAAAAAAAAAAAAAAAAAAAATCCCTTTGTGTCCGTGATCCTGCCTTGACTTTTAATGATTTTCCGTTGACTGTAAGCTACTTCCTGTTTTCCCTCACGTGTTTGATGTGCTTTCACTTCCTGCTTCCTGTCTCATGTCCGGTAACCTCATGTGCTTCACCCGAGTCTTGTCTCCTAATTGAAACTCCTTGCGCAGGGAGGTTAGCGCTGCCCCCTTTCGAGTTGTCAAATCATGAAAACTGAGGAGGAGAATAACATCCCCCCACCCGCACCCTCAACCTACCCTGCCCACCCCCTCACCGTCTATTTATTTGTTTCGCACAAATAAATAAAAGTCGATGTGAAAAAGTGCGGCTAGTACCTGCAGGGCCTTGCGTGAAAATCCACATCTGAAAGAAAATACAGAAGCGAAATTCAGACATAAATCGGCAATGCTGTTTAAATATCCGCGAGCTTTGATATTACAACTCCCTTTGTATATTTGTTTTAGATGCAAAAAGCAGATTGACTGTGATCTGAGAGCGTCGTGCAGCTGCGTTGGGCTTTGTTTACCTCCTTGGTGAGTTGAAGGACTAATGCGAGTACAAAGCACACCTTATCAGCACATATCGACGGGCTCCCTGAGAAACTCTCCGTTTAGGAGGAGTTTTACGCTGAATTCTCTTGAATCTGTTTGAGAAATGTACCCGGGGCTGTAATTTGTGGCGCTGTTGAACTGTACTGGGTTACACTGAGAGGCGTCCCTAATATTTTGGTCATCCACCTCATATGCATGAAGGCGCCAGCAGTTTAAGGACACGTCTCAGTGTGACCCAGTACAGTTCAACAGCATCACAAATTATTATCTCAATAAAAATCATTCATATATGTCAACACCTAAACTGATTCAATGAAAACATAAAACTCCTCCTGAAGGGAGAATTTCTTGCAGGGCTGTTGCATTATATTCTATGATGAACATGCACTGGTCTTAATGTTATAGCTGATGGGTATATATACATACTGTATATACTGTATACATATATACTGTATATATGAAGTAGATTTGCACTTATCCATCCGCTGTCTATTCAGTTACCCCTCGACGGGTCATATGAAGCTCACTGTGTGGCAAATGTATATGAGGTTGCTTTTAAATGCTGTTTTCCCGCAGCATTCCCATCTTTTCTTGCACGCACCCCCTCCACCTTCCCCCTCCCTCCCCATTAAAATATGTCAACACCTCTCTCAAACAGATTCAATAAAAAAAAAAAATCAACATAAAACTCCTCCTGAAGGGAGGATCCATTGCAGGGCTGTTGCATGATATTCCATCGGTCATGATGGTGCGCTCGCTCACTGCTCGCCATGTTAACCTGAAGCTGCAAAGCAAACAAGAAAGGTTAAAAAAAACAAACAGAAAACACCTCAAAAAAACAACAAAACGAATTCTTCAGAGGTGGAAAAAAGGCCTTTGATTGTGGAGATAAAAATTGTCATATCCTTTTACTTTTAATGCGTGCAACCAGCGCCGGTGTGTGAATGCATCAACGCTGCAGCGCTCACACGTGATGCGATGTTTAAGCTCATGATCACATCGGGGGACCGCGCGGCAGGACCACCCGAGCCTCAGCCCCCCCCTCCCCGGCAGCTACAGCCTACCTACGGGGCACCATATAATGTACCCTTTATTAGCCAGCCGCCGTCCAAACTGGACCTCTGCGGCCTGCCGGAAGTGAGGACCGTCTTCCACCTCATTAAAAGTTAACGTGGGCATGGACGGAATTTCAATGCCAATTAATAATCCAAACACAGTCCTCCCCCCCCGGCCCCCCATTCCGGCACCTCCGTCACTCCCGGGCGACGGCTGAGATCGGACAAAGAGCTGCCCGCCGCCGCCAGACCTGTGAAATCTGGTAGGAAGCAAATGAAAGAAAAAAAAAATACCAAGTCCTTCTCTCAAGGAAATCGATGGACTTGTTATTTGACAACAAGTCCACTTGCTTCGATTCAATTTCCTTGAGATAACCATGACCTGGGCAAGTGAGAATATTCACAGGCTACCAAGTCCTTCCTGTTTCTGCTTTAATTTACAAGTGCAGTCGTTCATGGAGAGGCTGATTGATGGAGGTGGGCGTCGGGCCACGTTTGATGAATGGGCCGTGCCACTGTAAACATCCGCCACCTTAAGCCGGCGCGGCCTAAGCAAGGTCTTTAACCTGGCGATTTCCTCCTTTGTCTGCTTACACATATCTCCCTGCTCATTACTCCGCTATTGCAAAGGCCGCGCGTGTGATTGAAAACACACACACACACACACACACACACACACACACTCGCACGCACACACACAGCGATTGCCATATTCAATTGCTGTCACCGTCTGCTGTCATCGCCGCCGCCCCGCGTCGGTTCACGGCTGCGCATCCTTGACGCGCCGCGCTCTCCGAGTTTGATTCTCAAGGCCAGGCTGTGTTCTCGACAGGTCTTTGATGTCAGAGATGCTTAGCGCTCATCTCCGAGGAAGAGCAAAATGAGGAGGAGAGCAAATCAAATAGGAGCCGACTGGCAGCTCGGTGGGTCCCGAAAGCCACGGAGGAAAACGTCACTTTCTATCAGCTGTTGATGCGGGGCGGAAAAACGGACACCTGTGGACTTGGAGGGCGGCGGAACGCTGCTCCGGCGCGTCGCTGGCTCGCGTTTCCGTTGGCTCGTGTCTTCTGTGCAGTCGCGTCCTCCTCCTCCTCCCTCTCCTTCCCCCCCAAGACATCTTAGAAAGTTTTCGCTTTGCTAAAAATCATGTTCCAGGACAGCGGAACACAAGATGAGCAATCCCAACTCACGCCAGTCGGTTCTCTTTAAGATTTTAATGGAATTGTAAATGTCGGTTTAACATGACCGACCAGCATGCAGCATGTGTCGGTCGGGGTGGGGTGGTGGGGAGGAGCTTGTGGAGGGGGCTGCAACACCAGACACAATTTATAAGAGCAAATTAAGGGATCTTTAATCCAGGATTGGTCTGTAAATGGGAGAACAAATGGTGCGTTTCCAGAAAAAAATGAAGACAAAACAAACAAAAATCTCCTTTAGCCTTCTTAAAGCCGCAACCGGGATTAACCTGCTTTGCCTGTAAACAACTTCTCAGTGGGCTGCAAAAAAAAAAAGAATAAGATTACGGGGCCGGATTTTAAGATGACGGCGGTGAATGAACAGCGGCCGCCCCCGTAAACAAGAGTCGGACAGATCTCGTGATGATCGGAAAAATACATGCAACTCGTGCCTTGCAGGAGTCCACACATGCAATCCTTCAGCCAGGAGCCGCCGCGTTCATGCAACATCCGCTGCTCGGGTGCTCCGTCGTCCAGCCGCGTATACGCGACGGCCCCATCCATTATCCATGCAGCTTCCATTTCCGCTTGTTAGCCTGTTTTTTATCCTAAACGTGTACCAGTTTTACACCAGTTCAGGTCCCTCACGGTCTCAGCCGGCGCGTCTCTTCATTGGAGACATGCACCCTCTTGAGGTTTTTCGCTTAAAAGTAACCGTTTCCGCTTGGCCACACACACTCGCGTATCACACACACACACACACACACGAGTTTAAAAACGGCGAGACACAAATTTCCAGTTTGGACCACCCATTTACATTATGTAACCATCGCTCAGGCTCTCTTTTAAGCCGCGTTAATAAGTGCCTCGCTACCCAGCGCGCACACGCACCATCCTCCGACTATACGATACCCCCTGGCAGCTTAATAATAAATGCACTTTTTTTTTTCTTTCTTCTTTTTTTTTGCCTCTTACGCCGAAGACTTCGGTAAGTGGGGCAACTATTGATGGAACAAGCGGTGGGTAATCGAACATGAAAAGCAGGTTTCTGTTCATCTCTGGTCTCCACAGAGATTTGCTGGGTGTTATGCAACATCAAGCGTGACTTCACCAAATATATATATATAATTTTTTTTTTTTTTTGGGGGGTTGCAAAAAGCATTCCCTGACTTCCTGCTCACCTCTCTGCAACGCAATATCTGTTGCAGAAGAAAATCTGGCTCCAGTCGATACAGCAGTTTATATGAAGGTTTGACAGCTTCACTCAACCAGGTGCAAGTAAAAAAAAAAAAAAAATAAAAAATAATGAAGTGGTGCCATTAAAAGTACCTCAAAATGAGAAATTAACATGCATACTCCAAGGTGTCAAAGTACTGTATAGTCCAATAAAACCAAGGCCCAATTAGAATTGCCTGATCATTTATTAATGGAGAGATTACGCAAGTTGTTATTAGACTCTCGGGAATAAGTGCAAGGTGTTGAGCTTCTGTTGTCATGTGACCATGAACTGTTATGTCAAGGCAAAAAAAGAAAAAAAAAACCTCCTCAAATATCTTCCAGGTCCATGTTTATTGAAATGACTGTCGCGGGATATTTGGCATTAATAGTTCACAACAGAGACTGTAAACCTCCACTGTGAAACCATGCCAGCAGAGGGACTCTCGGAGTGACTATCAAGTGACACACTTTGAGGCTTCAAAAAGCGTTTTTTTTTTTATTTTAATTCTAAAATGGCTTTAAATCTGATATCATTGTGCTTAAGTTATTACAAAAAAATATTTAAAAAATCAATTTTTTTGTAGCTTTACTTTACATTGAGATTAAAAATCATTGAAAAAAATATTTCCAATTAAATGAAAATAAAAATGAGGCATAATTTTAAAAAAAGATGATGAAAAGAACTGTATTGCGTGCTTTAAAAAAAAAAAAATCATTAAACAAGCTTTAATTATGACAAAATGTCCCCAGTGCTCATCTTCATCTACGGAAGCCTTTTGCTGCCAGGCCATAAAAATAAAACTGGATTCATATCCATCATTTCATACGTGGCTGTTTATTCACACATTAGCTTACTTTGGGTGGATATGAAATCTGTCTCTCCGTGGTGTCCGTTTCACTAATTTTATGTAAGGAAAAAAACAACTTTTTCTGCGAATTTTAACACGTATAGTTTGTGTAAACCAAAAAAATAGAGCGAACGTGTTTTCACGCAGATTAAATCCGAATGGAAACTGAAGGCTAAACCAAATCTCAGCGAACGAAAGAAGAAGCTGCCGCAAACTTGCTTCACACGGTGTTTTTTTTTTTTTGAGCACTTCTCAGTTCACACGCACAAACACACACACACACACACTCACATGTGCGAACACAGTGAGTGCCCCAGCCTGTACAGTGTGATCATGTCTGTCAGTACAGGGGAGGGAAAAAAAAAAAAAAAACGAGAAAAAACAAAATGGCCTTATGGTGTGTTTTCACCTTAGCGAGCGAGCAAGCGACACCCGCGGGCCGCTTTGCTCTGTGGCTCTGCGGCTCGGCGGTGACACCAGCACACTTGCTATGCTCCTGGTGTGATTGGGCCTCCCTCTCCTTCCTCAGACCCCGTTTTGTTCTGCGTGGCTCATTTCAATTCGGCTGGCAGGCCGATCACGCGTCAGCCTTGATAAGCTAAGTGGCCCTCAGCAGCAGCGACTGAAGGTCCTTTTACCCCCACCCACCCTTTTTTTTTTTTTTTTTTTAATAACTCAGTTGTTTGGCCCCATCATGATTATGTCTGTTTTGTTTTGTTTTTTTTCGGGCCTCTTTCTTCATTTATTTGCTTTGTTCTGTTTGTCATTTGCTCTTAGATTTGTCTTACGCGGAGGTATTGTTACACTTCCCCTCCCCACTCGCCACCCGTTCCATAAAACTCTGATTACCAGGGTTTTATCACAGTTAAAGCTGAAAGCAAGCAGCCACCCTCCCCCCACCCTCCTCCCCCCACACACACACACACACTCACGCGCACACTCACCCTCCACAATAACCATTCTGTCATGATTTAATTTTTTTTTCCCCCCTCTTCTCAGCTTTAAGCAGATGCTTTGCCTTTGCTCGGGTGTAATTCTATAATCCCTAAATCTCAACCATTTTTCATAAAGACTCATAGGAAACAATTGCGTGAGGGATGGGCCAAATTTAATCAGCAGCCCGTGAATGCAATTATGGTGGTGGAGGGGAAGCATATGTTTGGGAATGGTGGGGGGCCGGGGGGGGGTGAGGTGCAGGATGGGGGCACGGCTGATGCCGCCACGCCATCCTCTTCACCTCAGTAAAGACCTTAAAAGGCTTTCTCCTTCAGAATGACACAAAGGACAAAAAAAAAAAGAGATAAAGTTGATTAGAGTGAGATAAAAATAGCTACATTTACCAAAGGTTAAAAAAAAAAAAAAACGCTATGCTGATTATTATCATAAGATCCTATAATCAGATTTATTACCAGATGATACAATACCATACACACATGAACACCAGCGTCAGATCTATAGCTTCTTTGCTTAACATTTTCATACCGCTGCGGCGTACCCACGCTGTTATTTTTCTTCTTCTTTCCCCTCCAAAACAGCCGCTTCTCCCATCTCTTCATTTTTTTTTTTTCCCCATTTGTTGCTGCTGTTTTATCCACATCCCTTACCCCTTCTCAAGATGATTTATGCCTCCTCCGCTAGTGTCTTCTATTTATCCTTACTGTGTATTCATATGGGGCTCTGCAACTTTTTTGTTGTTGTTTTTTTTGGGTTGTTGTTTTTTTTTTTTTTTTTTTTTAAAGCCCAAACACTTGACTTCCAGGTGGAGAATAAATAAAACTCTCACTTGCTCTAAAGTGGCGGTGCTTCGGCGAGACGAAGCATGTTTCAGTCTTGCAGGCGGGGTTTTGCAGAGACAAGGAGCAGCCTGTTCACTGTAAAGTGCGTGCGCGCGCGCGTGTGTGTGTGCGCGTGCGTGCGTGTGTGTGCGTGCGCGTGTGTGTGTGCGTGCGCGTGCGTGTGTGCGCGTGCGCGTGTGTGTGTGCGTGCGCGCGCGTGTGCACGACCATGCCGCTGCGACCACTCAGCCATGAATGACAGTCATCATGTTAAATGTGTCAGGCCCCTCCACATGCGCATATACGTGCGGGAATATGAACGCTGGCAGACGCGGGCGCGTACTCATGAAGCGGGGGACTCGTCTATGGCTTTGCGCTCCCCTCTGCTCAATCTTTAATACCCTCCTCCGTTCCATTTGCGTTTTCTCTGGTCTTGTAATACATTACCCCTCGCAACCCTTTGCTGCTTCATCCCTGTTGTGTACTCGACACGCACACACACGCACGCACGCACGCTGCCCACATTACCGCCGCCTCTGACCGCGGTGCAATCCCAGCGCTGCCGTCTCTCTGGTGATCCTCCCGCCAAGCACTTTCATGTCGTTCGAATTAACGCAGTTGTTCTTTTCAGGTCAATAGCTAAACGCGTAAAAAAAAAAAAAAACTGCCGCTACATGTGGACGGGTACCAGCGCTTCACTCGAAGGGGGAGCCATGTTAAAACTGCATGGCGTTCCTCCTGGGAGGGTGGGAGAGGCTCCATCTCTTGCTGACCCTCAAGAGATGAGAGAGCTGACGGGCATCGTGGTGCATTCTTAGATGTGGACTCCGGTAGCTGCATTAAGGGTTTCGTTTTTTTTCAGGATGACATTGGAGTTGAAATAATTTATTTGAATGGTAGGCTTTATAGAAAAGGGTTCCAAGGAACTGAGGAAGTGCAACCAGAAACAAGGCAACAAGGCAGAAGAAGACACAATGAAGCAGAACCACTTCAACCAACCTGCAACCTCCTTGCTGGCGCCAAACCCGCTGATGTCAGACAGGAAGTTAAGCTGAGATGACAAAGGCAACTACCTTCTTCATGGGCGCGAACCACCAACCAAAGTCAAGGAGGAGCTCCCTCAGCCATATTCAACGACCAGCCTCCAGCTCTGGGTGCTTGAGCAGAACCCTCCTCTCACTAACAGCTGAGGGACCTCTATCCTGGCTGAGGAGCACCATGGCTTCAGTGGAGGACGCTCAACGCCTACAAGACGGGCCCGACCGTCTGCGTAAGGGGAAGAGCGGGGCCCAGCGTGGAGCCACCTGGTCTGCTCTCCACCACCAAACCCCTGCGGCTCAAAGGGCCTCGCGGAGTTGAATAAAAACGCAAAAGAACCGTGTGAAGAAAATGGGAAACAGTCATGTAATTATCATACGCCGAAGAATCCAAAAGAAGAAGAAAAGGAAGGAATCTCCTTGTTTGAGAGATTCCTCTTCCTCTCTGTGGTCTTACGAGTTAGATTTCAGAATTTATTAATGGTGCTTCCGTCTCCAGCGAAGCACATTGACTCTAACTTTCTTTTCATATTTTGCAGCTTATTTTTCAAGACGAGCCTAAAAACGAGGGGGAATGGAACCAAAAAAAAAAAGCAAAAATACCCAAATATTCAAAGTTTTCCTGAATACATTAGTTTGTTGTCGTCGGATCGGTATTTTGTGCGGCTCTCGCAGCCACCGACGCCGTTCTCGTCGGGCGATCCGGAGGGATGTCGGAGCGCCGCTGACATCCCACCCCCTCTCCCCGACCACATTTTCATTCTCCAACACTTTTAGGAATTTAAATTAGTGACCTTCGGGGTACATGCCCACTGATAACACAAACTGGTAATGTAATTGATGCTCAAGGCAAGTATAGTAATGGCAGTCTCATTACAGCTAACCCTGGGCTGTGTGTGTGTGTGTGTGTGTGTGCGTGGGTGGATGTCCTCTTATTTTTTTTATTTTTTTTTGCGCTCCTGCCAGTCTCGTCTGCCGAATGCCGCCTTGCAACAGCTCCGGCCCTCCGCTGCCTCTGGGCTGTGCGGCAGGATCTGCCCCAGCATTTATCGCATTTGACCCAGAATGCATCCTCATCTTCCCGCTGAGTTTTTCTCTTTTTTTTCTTTTTCTTTTTTCTTCTTTTTCTTCCGTCTGCTCCGCCGAGCTGATAGCGGCGCTGAGCCGAAACCAAGTCGAAGCTCTCGGAGCCGATGTAACCCCCCCCCCTAACCCCCCGTCTCCCCGCTTGAGGTCAGCTTCACTGTTTCCGACTGACTACGTGAACAGCGTCTGTGCTGCAGTCGCCGCCCGAGAGTCTCTCTGATGCTCTCGCTGCCCTCCTGTCATTCAAGGAATCAAACAGCCGACTCATCCTGTTATCAACGTGTCAAATCAATATTTCTTTAATGCCTCCGTGGTGGCCGCGTCTGTGGCTGGAGGCACACATAGATTCTTGTAGACGCCTTGAAAGAGTGCGACCGCACAATGTGCTCACGGGAGTGAGGAAAAACCGGTTGGATTTCGGTGGTCGAAGGTCAAAGCGCTGTAACTAAAGGATTTACACGCTGATTTTTTTAACAAAGTTTCACACAAAATTCGAATTGGATGAGATGATGAATGAGGTAAAGACTTTTAATATCCAAGCTGAGCTTTCATTGGACGTCCAAATTATCTGCAAAATGCATTCCTGGCCATTTTTTTCAGTGCCATAACTGGGATTATTAAAGTCCAAACTCTTTACATGATATATTGCGGACGTGGATGTAAGCTGCAACCAGGCTGGTCGGCTGCTTGGCAACTTATTCCTGTTTACACAAATACGCCCGCCTGGAACAGACGATATGAAAACAACTAATGTCCATATTTTGAGCGCTGAATGCCCCGACGGTGGCACACATTCATCACGTAGACCTATTTCACTATAAGGAAGTCTAAACATGTTCAATAAAGCCGTCCTCCAACAATGTGGCAAATCATCATTTTGTTATGGTGCTTCTGTTGTCCTACATATTTCTTCATTAAACCATCCACACTACACTTATTAATTCACTCTCACAAACTCATTAACGCACCCCCAACACCCTCTCCTCCCCTTCTTCCCTCTGATCAGTGGTTCGCTATTTGCCTCCCAGTCTTAATCAAACTTATCCCCACACTGCAATAAAGGGGGGTAAAAAAAAAAATCACAACAAGCACTTACCAACAAAATAATTGCCTGCATACATTTGTTCTGCCTCCCTGAATTTCATATTGTTTCCCTCCGACGGTCATGCGGCACGTTATTGCCGATTGCCGTGCCTTTTTGAAGTCACACCCTCCTTCAGAGATGCTCGGATGCGATTTTTTTTTTTTTTTTTTTTTGGGGAGGAGGGTGGCGGCGGCGGCGGCGG
>CAAKHG010043447.1:0-28299 GCA_901007715.1 Dactylopterus volitans
ACAAATAATGAGCGCTGTAATCACGCTGTAATTGTGACCGGCTCTGAGTGTGTGTGTGTGTGTGTGTGTGTGTGTGTGTGTGTGCGCGTGTCCAACTTCACAGCAGAAATAAACATTCACATCCTGGTGTACAAAACAGGTTTGGTTTAACTCGCCTGTTCTTCCGTATTTGAGGCTTTAAGTTGTGCACAATGAAGGGAAAGACCTCTTTTTGAGTTCCATGTGGGTGTCATCAAGTCATGGAGGCATTTATGGACTTTTAGCTTGGGAGCCGTTCTGCCGCAAGCCCGTCGCTCTCCGCTGAGTCGCGTGGGACCTTGGTATTGCGGCCGCGTCTCCAAATGATGCTAGCGGCGCAAGATGGCCGCGGCAGAGCCAGGCTTTTTGTGGCTTCATTTTCGTGCAGTGGGAGCAACTGGAGAGACTTTGTCAGATACGCTCACGCGGCCATGCTCCAACTTTCACAATCTGCACAGCTGCTAATGGACTGTGATGGCTCGGTGTTTCGGCATCAAGAGGCTTTTAGCCCACACAAGTGTAGCGCGTATGCACTGATAATTCTCAAAGACGGGTGGTGGTGGTGGTGGTGGGGGGTGGGAGGGGTGAAACGGGGGGGGGGGGCCCACTAAGTTGCTGCGAGTGCGAGTGGAGATGCACAGTGTTGGTGGAGGTCTGTGTGTTTTCAGGGTAAAAACAAGAAGTCCAAAGTAAATTTAGAGATATGGCTTCTCTCAGCAAAAAAAAGTGGAATATGATTACCAGGTCAAGACAATATTTTCATTGAGTTTAGAGAAAAAAAACATTGAGTGCATTGAGCACTGATGTTGAATTTAAACCACTGAGTTTTTCGTGTATGTTCTTGGGGGCATTTCATTTGCTGAGAAACCGTTGCCAATTATAAATTGATCTTTATTGCTTTGCGTTAGATCTATATCAAAATATCTGCGAGATCAGCATAGAGGAATCATTACTCACGCTGACTGCGTGTGTGTGTCTGTGTGTGTGTGTGTGTGTGTGTAGTATGCGTGTGTGCGTGCTTGCGTGCGCTCATGTTGATCCCACATCTCTCAGATCGCACTCATTTTAGACGAGTGCTTGTGGCTCTCTCATCGCCATGGTTACTAGCTTGGGCGAGGGGAGGGGGGCTGGGTTTCTCATCATCTTTGTGAGTAATTAATCACCCACTAGAATGAATCCTGGTCATCCAATTGAAGACAAATTAGTTTGAAGTAACGCTCGAGTGAGAAATGAAGGCTGCCGCTTGTCAGTATGTGATTGCAACTATAGCGGGCTCTAAATATTACGTTGCATGTTATGACATGTAAAAAAAAAACAAGAAGAAGCTAATCTTGATGTAATTTCAGTGTCGCGGTGTCTCTTGATGTGTTTTCTTTGTTTTTAATAAAGATGGAAGCTTGTAATAATGGGGTAAACAGAGTAATAATGGTATTGTTTTTCAGACAGATGGCTCCGTCTGCGGTGCCATCTATGAAATCCATAAAGGTCACAGCTGCTGCCTCCCGTATGCAGACGGTGCTTGGGCACTCAGCCTTATTTTTAGGCAGCACCAGATCTCAAACACTACCTGATAAGGGCGAGCAATAACGGCTCTCTCAGTGCTAATCAATTTCAACGTCCTCTCCTGCGTGAGGTGCTAATTTCTGACCTCTCCGGGGAGGAAGTTTTACTTTTTTTTTTTTTTCTTTTGCGATATTTCAAAAGTCGGCCCTGACGTGTGCGTGACAGTTACCGCTCAAGTAAGTGGAATGGGTTCACGCTCAGCCTCCAGGTGCTCGCACGCTTCCCGGCTCCCTCATCACCCACAATCCATCATCTCGGCTGTCCCTTTCAGCTCTTTGTGCAGTTCTCACCCTTCTCTCCGATAAGTTCATATCTCGCGACTCATGAGCCGCGCGTCCCGCAATCGCCGCCTGGCATCACGGGCGCCTCGGTGCCGGCATCGGAGCGCGCCCGAATGCTGCTCGCATTTAATAAGCAAGTCAGTGCATCTAGGAGACAGTAGGAGGCTCCACAGGTGCAACACCGGCAATTACAGCTGATCCAGGGCTTGCAACTTCTGCTGCTGGAGATGGAGTGTGTGTGTGTGTGTGTGTGTGTGTGTTTGTGTAGGAATAGTGTGAATAGATATAATTTGCTGCGCCTTTGTTTGTACATGCGCGAGTGTGTGCATCCAACATGCCCGCCACTCCGCTCTGCTCATCTCAACGATGAAAGCCCTGCAGAAAAAGGGCAAGGCGCCCACTCTGGCACTATGAATAGTTTCCAGCTCTCAGTGCACACTTGTTTCTCCGGGTAAAGAGGAAATTCATGGTTTTGGTGGACGGTTTTTCGCATCTGGGCCTATGGTGAAAGAGAACGTCTGCGCTCTTGTTGTCAGTGTGATTGTGAAGCCCAAACATAATTAGGTAATTCTCAGCAGAACGTCTTTCAATGATGTGGAGGGAAAAAAAAGAAAAGAAAAGGTAGCTTCTTCATGCATATTTAATGAGGCCACAGCAAAACACGGAAGCTGGTGTCACGTTAAGATGGGCGTGGACGGTAAACGGGGTTTTGGATGAAAATTGTCAACGTTTACACAGATTAGAGAGGTTTTAAATGATCGATTGACCTCCTTGTCGATGGAGAATTGCTGTTATGTAAAACCGGAGGCCTGAATTGAGATCTTTGCCTTTGGAATTAATCGTGCAGCTCGAGGTCCACATACTGGGAGTCTGTGGGAAGACACTGGCAACCGCGGCCATCATGAGAGGGTCAGATCGGTAAACGCGCATGATCGTTTTATTCTGGAGGGCAGCAAGATGCTTTGTCTCTTCGATCGACTCATTCCACAAATTTATTTGATCACAAGCTCCTCTGTTTGTTCAATACAGGCTTTTTGGTCTCATTAATATTCCCGAGAAAAGCTCTGTGGAAGGAGTATTGATTTTTATTTTTCACAGTTTCAGGCTTGATTTCCCTTTGGGAAGCAATAAAGATACCTGATGGATATCTGTGTGTCTTTTCTTCCTGCCAAAGAATCTGCTGATTTTTTCTTTTCTTTATCCGTGGAATAAATAAACTTGCAGCCAACACAGACCACAAGGTGTTCTGATAATGGAGTTCAATGAGGAAGAAAAAAAAAATCAATTAATTGCCGGTTTTAATTGCGCATCGTTACTTATCTCTAATGAATCCAAAAACAACTAGATAAAATGGTTGAGTTGCAAATGGTGTTTGTAATTCCGATTTTACCATCATTTTCGTATTGACTGTTTCACTTATGTGTTCCAAAATAAACACATCCATTCCAGATGTTAACGATGAAATGGTTAAAGGTGTCCGAGAAAAGTTTTTCTTGCTTCGATTCAACTATTTTAACACTGTGTGTCTGCTTAATGAATTCGTGTGTAGCAGCAGCGGCGGAAATGCGTCGTAATATGCATATGGCTCAAGGAAATATCAGTGTAGCCATCTGACTGGTTCTCGCAAGCTGCCTGATCCAAATACTGAAGGCCATCCTGGTTCAAAACTATTAATTTGAGCATTTTGAATTATTGACATGATAATATTAAACCCTCCGTGATGCAATCTTCCGGAGCGAAGACAAATTACTATGCTGGAGTTGCTGGAACTGCAGAAACACACTTTGCAAAGGCACCGAGTGGACGTTTGTACCTCATTAATGAGCTCCACAGACTATATTTCATTTCTGCCCGTCATCAAACTCCTCGCAGGATTAACATTAATTTGCAAAAGCTGATGTGAGCAGCTGTTGTCTAAAGTGAGGATTAGCGTGACAAAAAAAAAAACAAAGTACACTCCTATGAAGACACATGTGGAGTGTGTGTTACTCCAGCCGTGGGCTCAGTTACAGCTGGCGGTGATTCTTGCAAATATGCGTTCACTGCCTGTGAATCTAAAGCTCAGGACTGACTTGTTATATCGCCATAAATAATATAATCCCCCATGATGCAATGCCTCAAATACCAGCTGCATCATCTCCCCCCTCCCCGAAAGACCTGGCCCAAAAATGAGATTAATCAGTCATATGCGAAGTCAAAGCACCATAATAAAGTCAGTCCGCCCTTTCTTTGCTCTCCGTGCCGCTCGTGTCGTTGACGCTTGAAACGACGCCAATTAAACCACCTTCATTTAAAAAAAAAAAAAAAAAAACGGTAACCAGAAACACGAAGGCAAAAAGAAGCTGCTACATATGTTTCTGACTCTTCATTTTTAACTGAACCTTTTGATATCCGCCTCTCTGTCACTGCATGACTTCACTGTGCCATGTCTGCCGTCGCTCCGGCGCGGCACCGAGGAGGACTTCCTTCATCCTAGCAGCTAGTCAGCAGAGCCGCATAACATCTGACTCCTCCGCCGTCGCCAAATCCACGCCACACTTGGCCCCCGAATGCCGAAATGGAAAGGGAACGCGGCGAGCCGCCTCTCTTTGGTTACCGAGCGCGCTGATGACTCCCGATCGTCAGGTGCATACGTTATAAAATTTCCCTTCAGAGCCGTGAGACGTGATTGCCTCAAGCACCCACCTAAGTGGAAAACTAAGCTAATTTGTTTCCAGGAGAAAAATGTGAGCGCCCGATCGATACTGAACGGTGGGGGGGGGGGCCCCCTCTTTGTGCGTAACGAGCGCTCGCCGTACGAGTCCCTGTCAGAGGTGATGTCAAGTGTCATTTGTCTGGAGTATATCACTGCCAACCTTAAGCAGTGATAAACAACACAGCCATAACTCCTCCCGGACCACAAGAGGCGATCCACTTTTCTGCTATTCCCCCAGGTGGAGGATTACGAGCCGTGAGAGGCTCCGCGTACCAGACAGTTGTGTCTGGATGAAGCCTGGAGGCGCTCCGCCGCCGAGGGTGACCCGAGGATCAGACTTAGAAATAAACTACTGCTGCTGCCGCTGCCGCTGCGATGCCGAGGCCCGAGGGACGTGTTCATGTAGTGAAACAGCGCGAGTTATTTACGTGTATATACAGAGGGTTTGTGTTTTGTTTTTTTTTTTTTATTTCTGTTATCACCTTTGCCTGTGAGGTTACGTTCTCACTTGTTTGTCAGCAGGAATTCGCAAAAAAAAACAAAAAAAAAACTACCAACATGGTTGACATTAACCTTGCCAGAAGAAGACTTTATATTTTAAGTTTTTTTTGTTCGTTTTTTTAAACGAAAAATAATATTTAACGCAAAATTGTCATTAATTTCTGAGGGACTTTGATTTGCATCTTATGGTGAAAAAAAAACAAAAACCCAGGCATATTTCTTATATTTCCAGAAATATGTGTGGACAATTATAATGATTTCATTTGCAGATATCCCATTTTGCAGGGAGAGTTTTCAAATAAGACACAAATGTCAACATGGATTCAGTGAACTCATTAGAAGTCAGTGATAATTAGTCAAGGTCATTGTGACATCCCGGCGCCGCGCTCTCGCAAACACTTGCGGGGGATTTCTTTAAATCTGACACAAGCGTCCACTTGACGAGCTGACGGGGGTCAAGATTCGGGGTCGCCGTGACATCGCATCGCGTGTTTTCTTTTAGTTTCACTTGTGTCAACTAAGCCAAGGTTCAGACAACTATGTAATTGGATGAAATCTACACTTGATATATTTAAAAGAATCCCTGCAAAGTCTTTTTCACTACATATATTCTGGATGGGAAATGGATGCCAGCTGTAATTTGACTGGTAAGTAGAGGTGTACAACCTCAAAGAGGTAATTCCAGTTAGTTGAGTTTATGAATCCCTGTTTGATACCTCATATAGTGCAGCGTCATCAGTTTATTAGGCACGCCTCGCAGAAGCTATTGAATGCCACCACGCAAATCAGGCCCTTCCTTTCAAACTGTAACGGATCACGCCACTCCAGCTTGAACCCGACGATTCGTTATTTACCCGAAAAGGAAGCCGCTAGCTTTCAGCCACACGTGTGCGCCCCGCAGAGCGGGAACCCGGCCGCTAATAAAGGTCGTAAGACACGGCTGAGATCCATGGAAAAGCTCCAGTAAATGTCAACTTTATTGTTTTTAGAGGCTGCAGGTTGTGACGCCGCCGAATCACATTGTGGTATTATGTGAGGGTTTCATAATATCCTGCCCTCCTCAGTTGTGTCGGCGAGGGTAGATGGGTGTATATAAAGAAAAAAAAACGGCTCATTTCTTTCATCGTCTTTCGCACAAACTAAATAAACAATAAAAGGTGAGATAAAACCATCCGAGGAGATTGACTACATTTTAGAATGCGCTCTACAGTTGTTATCTGTGGTGTGTGTGTGTGTGTGTGTGTGTGTGTGTGTGTTCACAAAGCGGCTCCCATCAGTGCGCGTCTGCACTCTCGCGAAGGTGAACGCGCGCGTCACCCAGCAGCGTCGCCCACACATGTCATGAGCGCGCGTGTCTGTGTGTGTGTGTGTGTGTGCAGATGTGAATTGTGACAGATAGGCACTTCATAGCTGCGTGGCTTTGCACTGCGTTTGGGGAGCTGGGGGAGGTTATCTGGCTGGAGAGGTGAATGCTGAGCAAGCGTCTGGTTGCCTCTCCCCCGCCGCCGCCGCCGCCTCCGCCGCCGCCTCCGCCGCCGCCGCCGCCGCCGCCGCCACCGCCACCGCCACCGGGAGACAGAAAAATCTCGGTGCTGCGAGGACGCGAACGTAAGCTGCTCATTTGCGAACTAATTGCGCCATCACCACACTGAAACCGAGACGCCGAGCGCCGGGCCTGACTATTTATGAGCAATTATGATGCAGATGTTGCACGAGCGGCGGGGGAAAAAAATAAATAAATAAAAAAAAAAGAACGAAAAAAAAAACACTTGCTTCAGGTAATTGAACCTGACAAGTTTGACACCAAAGGAAATGAAGACTGTGTCTGGGATGAAGGAGTCAGATTAAGATGTAGAGGCCCCACTATTTTATAGGTGTCAGTCCTTCTCGGCTGCAGGGGTTTTATGTTGGAGTTGCTACGTAGCCCATTTACTTTTATCACCTGGGTAATGCTGCCTGGAGCTACAATCGAGGAACAGTACACCACGGTAGTTCTTACTCAGTGTACGCACATGAATGTCAACCTGAGTCCATGCAGCAGAGAAAATGCGAGTGGATAAGTCTTTTTTTTTTTAAAAAGCTGGAAGTCAGCAGAAGGCCAAGAGAGAAGATAACGTCTCATGTTTATGAGACGCAATTATATCGCTATTAAAAGTAACCTCTCCTTTTTTTTCTTTTTTTTTTTTCTTCTTCACACAGTCATCAAGTGTATTTCTTCTTTCTTTTTGGAACGAGAAAAATGACATCAAAGTCAATTTGGGCATGCGGAGGAGAGCTCTGCATTGTCACATCCACTCTGTTTTACTCTATAAAGACCCCACTTTCAGAGCTCCTGAATAATTAAGGATATCTAAGAGTAGCTCTCTAATAAAAGGTGGACTTCTTCTCTGTTGGTTGGAAAAAGCAGCACTCTAAAGCTACTCTCTCTTTTTTTTTTTTCTTCTTACTTCTATCTTGGAGCTTAGCAGGTCATCCTAATGGACCTGTGCAGCCTTTTGTTTGGTTACAGTCATTGCCTCTTTTCAGGACAGCTAATGCAGTCGAAATTGTTTTCAGCGCTAGTTGACAGTTTGAACAAAATTGCTGTGTTTTATCGAGTATGAGGCATTGTTCCCCCTGCTGCATTTGACACGACTGCGATTACTCTCCCCAGCGCTGGCCTTATTATAAGGACTCAAGCAATAATCCGCACATAATGAGAAAGGACACAGGGTAGCTAAATAAAATGGCCCTCTCAACAACACGCGCACGCAAATCTACTCATCTGAAGTCGAGGCACAGCCATGATTTGCTTGCTCATGGATAAAAAAAACAAAAAAAATCAAATCCCCAGCTTCTCCAGGTTGCTCGGAATTCTAAGAATTATTTTCTTCGGCCCCGCTGTCGTGAAACCTTTCACTCTGCGAATCTGGACTTTCGCGTTTGCCTTCTGTGGAGGATTATTCACCGCTTCGAAATCCCATAAATCATCACTGAGAAATGCAGCGCGCATCACGAGGGCCTTCATGGACTGGACTCTACAAGCCAAACTGACAAACCTTAGCCTGAAGCAAGATTATGTTTCAGTCAAGTGGCTTCCCCGCCGGCTCGCGTGTCAGGCTGCGATGGTGCGCCCCGTCAAACGCTCTTGTCTCACGTGCCGGAGGAGCGACGGCGTGTTAACGCTTAATGAAGCGCCACGAGGTTTAAGCGGATACAAGTGCGCGAGGCCGCCATGAAGAAGCACCGGCAGCCTGACGTGTGGAGCGCATGCTCCATGCGAACACGCGTGAAGCGCCCGTCGGCCACTCCATGAGGTGCACCTGTCCGACAGCTCCCCCGTGCAAGTATCTCGTCAGCCAATCACGAGGCAGCAACTTATGGCATTTAGGCATGAAGACATGGCCAAGAAGATCCGCCAAAGTTCAAACTGAGAATCGGAATGGAGAGGAAAGTGACTCTGAGGTCGTTCGTCCGAGCATTTCAGCAACCGCTGATCTACTAGGGCTTTCACACGCAACCATCTCGGAGGAGGGCTTGATAAGGAGGAGGTATCCAGTGATGCTCATGTTCTCTGGGAGAAGATGCCTTGTTGATGTCAGAGGTGAACGTCCAGACTGGTTCCTCCTTTATAGAAAGACAATAATTGCTCAATGAGCCACCTCGTCTCAACGAGATCTGCAGAAGAGCATCTCTGAGCGCGTTAGGCGTGCGGCCTTGAAGCAGACGAGCGACGGCAGCAGAGGACCTCTTATTAGATTCACGCCGCTAGCTTACAAATGTGATTGCATGTGATTGCCACCACAGCGCCTTTGGCAACTTCCCCCAATGTACACACCAAATCAATACATAAATAAATGACAATGTATAGTACGTACCTTCAAATTAATATATAATTGCTAACTGCAGCAAACGAATGTGATATGTGTCTTATAAATTAAATCATCTGTTGTCAATCTTTCATTGACCGTGTGTCCATAAATATTAGATTATTTCGCAACATGAATGAGTACTGCTGCAACTGCTACTGCTGCTGCTACTATTACGACTACTACTACGACTACTACTGCTACTGATAATAACACTGGTGGTAATAGTAATCTGTACAAAAATGTGACATTGCTGCATAGTTATTCTCCACATCAGGAAGAGGATACGGTGTGTTGATGTCACCAGGCTGCATAGATCTCCATCATCTGAGCTTGCCAGGCCCCATAGATGGCAGTCTCGAGCTGCGGTCAGATGCGGCCCCCCCCTCCTCCCACTCCCACCCCACCTACTCCCTCCACTGCCCCTTATGTATGAGGAAGACACAGATATGATGTAGGCACATACATCCACACGCACGCACGCACACACACACACACAAACCACCCCTCGCGCTTATCTGCTCTTCCTTCACGCGAGCGCACACCTGCATGCAAAAATAGCATTCACCTGGAGATGGAGAGGAAGTGGGACGTGGCTGCGAGTGGGGGAAAGGGATTGTTGTGCCTCAGCGAAGTGAGTGGCCCTGAGTGCCAAACAGACAGGATGAATGGTTGCGGGGGCCTTTAAACAGAGCCGCAACATGGCATCAATGTTTAATCTCGGGTGCTAACAAATTGTGTTCAAACCTTATGGGTCACTATAAAAGGGAGAGAAAAAAATACGCCGTCAGGCATAATCAATCCTCGTGAAACACGAGTGGGTTTTATTGGAGAGCATGTTTTGGTGTTTTTGGTGATTTTAAAAAAAAAAAAAACAAAACAAAAAACGAGCCTCGACTGAGGCTTTAATGGGAAGGGGTTGCACGCGAGGAACCGACGCATCCACCCGGCGAGCCAGCAGACACCTGCACGCCCCCGGTGCGTCCTCGAATGTGACACAGAAGCCTGGATATCACAGGGAGTCGTCGTTTTTGTGTGAGACAATGGAGGCGTGTTTGGGGATAAAAAAGGACGGAATCACATTAACCGTGGAAGTGCAGTGTTTGCAAAACACTTTGTTACGTTCTTCCTTGACTTATGAAAAGAGTTAAACGGGGCTTTAATTCTACTCTAACATTGAGTTCCGAACAAAAAGTGCATGTTGCTTTCCGAACTGATTCCCCAATACCCGAAAAACGGCAGCGGCAAAACAGACTGGATAGCCTTAGTAGCTAGCGACCGAGCTGCAGCTAATTTCCATCGCAAAAGCCGAGTCTCCGCGTGTGTTAGCTGGCCAGAGAGGATCAAAGCGATGAAATCGTACTCAACACGTCATTTATATGTGTAATCATTTTAAATGTAGGTACTAAACTTATATATTTTTTATCATTGATTAGTTACGTGGTTCGGTTCTACATTGCGTTCTGTGGCGTCTCTGTTAAACCTTTTACTGCGCGGATGTCGGGGCGCCTCCTTTGTCGCCGCTGACGCTAATGTAACGTGATTGGCCGGGTCTGATGAGACGCATGAGAGGCCCTTTGACTTGACAATCAATCACGAGGCATTTATGGATGTATGGACGGCTAACAGACGGCAAGTTACAAGGCCACTGATGGCACATCTGCATTTTTATATGGATTAACAGTGGCCGCCGCATGAATGCGAGATGCGTTCAGCTCGCGCGGTTGAGGCAAATAATCTATTTAAACAGTTGAATCCCTGCTGTCGCTGGTCTGAGGCCGCACCGCCACCTATGTGAATAATGGTTGGGGAGATTATTATTACTTTAATTAGGATATTAGTCCCTTTTTAAATAAGGACTTTATAACCTTAGAGCATACTCCTCTGCTGCTTCTTACTTTCATTTTCCCTTGTTGCCACTGTCATATTTTCTTAATAAGTGTATATATATATATATATATATATATATATATATATATATATATAAAAAATTGATCAGTAATCTGAGACTGCATGAAACATGGACCTGTGTGCATTTGTTAGCGTAAATATGGCAGCATCATCAACCAGGCGGCGTGGCGATGGATCATTCAAGCAACACCTCAGTGGGGATCGATTGCAAGTTTACGGCGCTGAATACATATTTAATGAATAAACACTCATTTTGAATTAAGTGGATTTTTTTTTTTTTCCCCCCCTTTTGACAAATATGGTTGCGGTCCAGGAATATGCACACCTGAAAAGAACCTTTTTTTGACTGATCATTGTTTTGCGGCATTAATTTAAAAGAAAAAAAAAAAATCAGTCTCGCATCATCATCATCGTCGTCGTCATCATCGTCATCCGGTGTCATAAACTGATTATTTTTCGGTTTTCGACTGCTGGTCAGGGAAAACAATTTTGAAGACTCGACCTTGGGCTTCAGGAAATTGCAATAGATTTCTCATCGCTTTATGACATTTTATAGACCCAACAATTAATCAGGAAAATAATCAACAGTGAAAATAATCAATAGCCCGCCGCTTCGCCAGTGAACATCCAAATGGTTTATTAGCTCTTCGGAGACCTTGCGGATATCTCCCCGTCGGTCATGTCCGCCGCCCCTGTTATTAACGCTGTGCCTCTCCTGTCACCGTAATACTTCTCAGCCGGCGCTTGAGCGGCGGCGACTTTAACGAGCCACTTTGCATGCACACCTTTTCTGTGGGCGCGCGCGTGCGTGAGGTTGAGCCTGTCTGCCCTGAGCCGGCCCGGCGCGCTGGCGCTCTCTCCTCTGCCCACTGAAGCTGAAAATAGGACTGCGGGCTGGGTCCCTCTGCACAGCTCGCCGCTGGAACGCCGCTCCGGACCACTCGGGATTCTCGGCATGTCAGCGCACTTTCCACTGGATGCCCGGCGTCCACTGATATCAAAATCTCCGGGCTTTATTTATCTCATCAACTGCCGAGGGTGCTGATAGTGTGCGAGTGTGTGTGTGTGTGTCAGCGCCGCCTCATCCCCGTGCTCTGTTCGGGAGGCGCATTTGATTAAATAATGCAGTAAAGCGTCCACCGGTTAAGAATAATCCACAGGCTGCAGCAGATTAATTTCACTTCCTATACTCTGTCTTCCGGTTTTTCAGTGTTTATGCGGCTGGGTCGTACAATCTAAAACCCAAATGATGAATTGGATAGAGAACAGAGCAGAGCAGCCAGGGAAAAAAAAAAAAAAAAAAAGTCACACATTTCAGTAGCAGAAGCCAGGGGCCGCTTGGCGTTTTTGCTTGATAAATGAGTGAAATGACGAAGGTATTGTCAAAATGGTTGCCAGTTAAATTCGTCTCATCCGGTCAATTTAATCGTTTCAGCTCCGGTCTGGCCTAAGATTTTTTTTAAAGGAACGCACCTTCCAGCTCTATTAGGCGCTGTTTTTGATAGGCACGTTCCAATGTTACGTATCGCCCTCCACCAGCAATCCGGAACTTGCGGAGGACTTTTTTTTGGGGGGAATTTGCCGCGGCGTATCAACGCATGAAACAAAGACGAAGCGCTGCAGGAGAACAAGACGAGTTCAGGTGATTCATTCCTGCCGGCGGTTTCTTGCCGTTTCCGTTTCGGTAATGCGACTGCAGGAATATTGCAGGAGAACTAACGAAGATGGGGACGGTCGGAGTGTTCAAACGTGGCGCCTGCTCGTCGTCCGAACACCACGAAACGCCACATGATGCATTTACGGCTGATTATTAAATTTGTGGCTGATTGAACTTCTGCCAGTTGTCTTATCCTGGCGGCGAGCACGCACACACACACACACTCACACACGCGCTGGCCGACGAGACGGCCGCAGATGTGCCATTCAGAGCAGGTTAACAGGAAAAACAAAAAAAACAGGTCGGCAGCGGCGCGCTGCTCATTAAGGCAGAATGACATCAGCCTGCATGGCAGTGACTTTCACAAATGTTTGTTTTGGAGACATGTTTGCTCCGGCAGCACTGCAGCTGAGTGTGTGTGTGTGTGTGTGTGTGTGGCGGAGGACAGATCCCAAAAAACAACGGATCCTCTCCTTATTTTGCTGTTCAGCTCGTCTCGCTGGCGCTGGAGTGTATATTAAACCTCTTAATGTAACCAGAAACGAGATCGCAGGTCATCCTCCACCGCACTTGAGCCGTATTTACTCTATTTGCGCCTCCACGGCAGCCAGCTTGAGTCACACTAATTAACACCCTTTTTCCTTAATTGTTGTGCGCTCGACGACGCTCCTCCAGGTCCCTCTGCTAATGGCAGTCACCTGCAGATCGGCGGTGATTTGATCACTTGCCAGTCAGCGTGCTGTTTTGAATCACGGCAGATGAGGCTGGTTGGATGATTAGATGGGGCATCTCAGCTTGACAGACGGTTATGATCAAAAAATGTCAAATCTTAAGGTTGTTTTTCATTGCGCGCGTCAGTTTCCCCTTATTAACATTTTTGAATTAATTGGCTGGATGGAAGATAAAAACAAATGACAAATGACACACACACAAAAAAAAAGCCCCTTGTTGTTCTAGCCTCACAAATGCGATTTCATATCACCGTAAATTCATTACTTTGCCCGCCATTTGGAAATAACGGGGGAGCCTGGAGACGCAAACTTACCACAAATATTGGGCCACTGTTTCGTGACATTTATTGACTAAAGGATTAATCCGAGTGAGAGTGAGTCTGAAGTCGCAGGCCGTCGTCTGAGAGCGCGCGGCACGTCTCCGTACGTCCGTGGGGCTTTGGGATATTTGATATTTGTTTTCCCCACACGTGTCTGGCTGTCCCTCCCTCCCTCGCCCGTGTCCCCATCGCTTCATTTGTTCCCCGTGCGCCCGGGGGACCGCGCGACGCCGCGTCTCCGCTTCACTTTCGCCGCTCACTTTGGCTTTGTTTTTTTTTTTTTCTTGCCGGCGACGCGTCGCATCGCTATGCAAGCCTCTTGCCAATAGTCGTGCGTAGCGCGAGTGATACAAGAACGCTGGCACCAATTAGACAAAACATGACACGAGCGTGGCAGCACATCAATATTTATTTCATCTGCATATAAATGAGGTAGGGGTTTAGGGAGCCATTTGCTGATGAACCTCTACCTTCCCCAGAGTTTTCTGCTATCGCCACTCTTGTTTTGACAGGAAGGGATGCGGGTGAGACAAGGGGAACGATAAAGAGCCAAGATGTATAATAAGATTCGGCGAAGGAAAAAAAAAAATTCCAAGGTCGAAGGTGTTTGTGCTCAATAAGGCGGCTCAATTTGCTATCTGGCAGTTTAGGCTTCATTTCATTTGTAACTGAAACTGACTCGCCGCCCCATCCGTAAACATTTCTGCAGAAGAGACTAATTCGGAAGGGTCAGGGGTCAATTCCTGGCAGCTCACTGGCCCAGACACTGGAAGTAATATCAAGGGGGGTTTGACAGTGATGCTGATGAACTGTGGAGCAGAAGTCAAGTCTGTGGAGGGCTCAGGGCTGGAGACTCGGTCGCATGCCGTGCTGCGTATTCCCACTTGGCCACGGGGCATGTGGGACGCGGCGCTGCAGCCACGGCCAGCATGGGATGTCTCTGGAAGACTGCATGAATTTGTGGCCCTGCCCGAGACTGTAAGAGGAAAGGGGAGGGGGGGGACAAAAAAAAACAACAACCCAACTTTATTTGTGCAAAGGAAGACATTGGTAAGTCATTTGCTTGAGCTGTCTGTGGAAGTTTGAGTCCTCAGCAGCCTTCAGCTACTTGAACTATGTGAACTAGTATGCAACAGTGATGGGACGTGACAGGTGGAATTTCCCGTAGTGGTGCCTGTAAAAGAACAGGAAATCAGAAGTGGTCCCCACAAAAACACGCAAATGTGTTTGTTTTTTGTTTGCCCCCCCCCCCCACCCTCTTGCAAACATCTTTAAAAACAGTTTGTGTCTTTCCAGCAGCCAAGATTTCACTCAAAAAATGTAGCAGAGAAAAGAGGCAAATAATGAGGGCCGCCAACCAGCAAATGCACACGGATGAATTAATGAATGTACAAAATAGTTTCATTTGTTTTTGTCTGATTCGCGTTTGCAGTTATACGTGTTGAGTTTCGTTGCCTTGCAGCACTCGCGTCTTAAAACCTTGCAATCCTCAGTCGACTGTAAAGCAGACCAATATAGCTTTCTGCATAATTTCTCTTATTTTAAAGAATGCCACTGGTGGATTGTACTGGCTGAGAACACAGAAAAGTTCTAATGAAAACGCAAACTCAGAAGTTACAGCGATAAAAAGAAAAAAAAAAGAAAGAAGATAAAAACCCTGTAATTAACGTAAAGGCAAAGAGGAAGGAAGCCATTTTCATTCTGAGTGCTACACAGGTAATTTGGGTCAAATTCAGGGTTTGATGATTTGAATTTCAGCAGCTCAATAATTTTTTTTGCATCTCGTGCGTCCCCGACAGATGATGGCTTTAGAGTTTTTGTCAAGTCGGTCCGTAATAAGTTACTCTGCCTCAGGAAAGGCCATTATTAATCGACGATCAATAACCGATAAGGACCTTTTCAATCACATGGAGCTACGTGGCGAACGTTCATATTCACAATGTTTATAGTGTGCGTCTTGAAGCCAGGGGGCGCAGCTATTGTAGCGCGCAGAAAAAGCTGAACCCTCGGCTGCCGTGGAAATGGAAATTAAACGCCAGTCAGCCTGGACCCCTACAGAGCTGCTGTCTGCGGCGCCTGGACCGACGGTCACCGGTCACCGGGCCGCCGCCGCCGTGTCCCCTCGGAGCGCGCCGACACGCTCATCCTCCTCAACAGCAATTTACTTTAGTGTCCGTTCGCACTTCAGTGGACATTCACCACCTTTATGTGAGTCACTGCTATTTGCCTTTAGGCTTTGCTCAAATTCCTGTCTGCCCTTTTTTTTTTTTTTTTTATAAAAAAAAATCTGTAATATGGGTAAACTTTAAGTGCCTTGTGTGAGAGAGTTGACATTGGTCTGTTACATATTTTTTGGGAAAGATTTCCTTGAGGAAAATCGCACTTTCTCGACTATTTTCTGCCATTTTTTATATAAAAGAATTTAACAATTGGTAACCGATCGTTTATTTTCGCCACGATCGATCAATGAAATGCCCTCCTATGCGCATCGCCACGTCTTCTGGCGCCTCCCGGAGCAAGGCGGTTGGCCAGCTCTTCAGATAATTAGACCACACTGCAAGATTGCCGTAACCCTCTGCAGATGCGTCGGAGCGGCGACATGAGCCGTCACTTTGCATTATGCGGTTTTGGCTCATTACAATCATTTTGACAGGCTGAGCTCTGACAGCACCGTGGATCGCCACCGGCTGCGACCGCAGCAGCTGCTCCGCCCGGCTGCGGGTCGAGCTATGATTGCGGCCGTGGCTGCGCGCGTGGTTGTTGCTTGGATTAGGGCTGCGCCGGGCGCGGCGGCGACGCTACGGACACAGCCGCGACAGCTCGACTGCGGATCCCCGCTGACGTTAGCCGAGAAGGCATTGGGATACCCGAAAAACTTACCGGACGCGAGTGCAGCGGTTCTATCGGATGTGACAGATATGTTTTCACACACCTCGGGAGTTCAGGAATAGCTTCGGCTCAGGCAAACACAGCCCTGTCACGTAACTGCACGCACGCAGAGCCCCTGCTGAAACCGGAAACCCATAGTCGCAGCCCTGGTGATCAATCAACGACAGTCGTAGCCGGTAGTGCGGGCTGAATAATCTATGCTAGTTAGAAATATAATAGATTTACAGCTATGCAAATGTCAGCCCACTTGCAAGGCAATCCAAACGTATTCCAGAAATCTTTTGAGCCTTTAATTGGCTCCGGAGCATCAAACCTTCTGTTTTTGCACCTGTGATGTTTGGAGCAAAGTTTCATATTTACTTAACTTTTACTAATTTGATTCAGCTCCCACCATGCCTCTGGATTTGGCTCGCACCCCCGGACTGGGAACCGTCCGGAACCACCGGGTTATGCTATTTAAGGGGCAGTGAATGAGATTGAGGACTTGAAAAAGCATTCATGGCGAAAATCAAAATGAGCTGTGACAGCGGTTCTTTAGAGAGGTGGGTTCTTGGCTCTCTAAGCCACAGAAACCGTTATATTGAGTGCAGTTTGTCCAAAACGTCTTCTGCTGGAGAAAAATTGAGCACTTTAAGGTGCCTAAAAGACATTAAATAGGCAGTGTAGATCAGTGGTAGAAAACTATTGTTTGCTTTTTGTTTTTTTTTTTGCTTTTTTCCCCGTCAGGTACCCCGATGTCGCCTTTCCAACTAAGGTCAATTTCCTGTGCCAGCCCTCTAGCTGAACCGAAAATGGGTCTTAAGTTTATCGGACTCGAACTTCTCTCCCTGTTTATTACCTGGTTGTGTTGAGTCTTTTGTCATTACCTCCTGATGAAGAAGCCGGCTACGGCTGAGTTTGTAATTAACCTCTGCTCACATGCAGAAAAATCAATGGAATGCTTTGCACAGTCATTATTGGGGAAAATAGACTTGCCTGTTTAAACGCTGATTTTCTTTAGTCACCCTTACTCTATTTGGGCGCTGGAGATAATCGTTTGTCTCCAGAATTTAAAAGCCTCGGCTTATCGAGTGTGGGCCTGATGTTTGCATATTCTTTTAATGTTAATTTTTATGGATCCTCACCGAGGGTGTGTCCTGTACCAAACAGGACATTTGCATACAATTATGTGCAAAGACTTTAGATCTTATTACTCTAGAGTGCCAACATCATAACCGCATTTAAATGATGAGGAAAGCCACAGACTGTATATTTTAATCTGGACAATGTTCCTCCGCAATAATGAGACCGAGGTATATTGGGCGAGGTTGCTGCTGTCTTGTAGTGGTGGTCTTCAGGCGCGGAAACCATCTTTGACAAAAGCGTATGAGTACTTTCACCCGTCCCTTAACATGGAGAGGGCGGGATTTCTGACCTCCTCTCTTTTAGATGGGCCGTGTCGTCTTGTTGGAGTTAAAGGTTGAAAAACATTGGAACAAAATGAAACTAAGGTAGAGGCCACGAGGGAGGTTGCGATTGGCATGGATTGCTGAGACGGATACTCAAAAGTCCATTTGCTGAGTCACCCATCACCATGGAAGCGAGGGGGTTGAAGAAAACAGCAAAAAAAAAGGGGGGGGGATGTGACTGGAAGTCAAACAAGATCCTCTCAGCCTGTGAGAGATATTTGTGTAGTCTGCGGTCTCCACTGGACTGAGAGCATAGCCGGCCTGTGGCATGGAGCTGTGGGCTGCAGCTTTTTGTGTGTGCCAGCACCAGCGCTTTTGAATCGAGCGCAGACAGCCATGGGCAGCATGTGATGGGGATGCTTCCAGAGGGTGACACAGCGGAATTTGAGATGGTTGACCGCTCGCACCGCCGCGGCTGACCTGAATGAGCCGATAACTTAACTCGCAGAGGTACAAAGAGGCGCCGCTCGCTTAGCAGTATCCACTGGCAGAGTTCAAATCTGTGTGCCAGAGGGAGCTACTAGTCCTAAACAGTGGTTATAGGTTTGCAGGATGCGGCCTTTAAGTGCAGGAAACTTTACATTTGACTTTCAGCAGTTTTGAAGCACAATAACCAACAGTCAACAAATTGAAAAATGACAAACGATCGGTGGTTCTGCTGTAGTTTCTAAAAAAAAAAAAACATTTTCTGGATCCTTCGTCCCCCATGAAAGTTCAGTAAACTGGGGATCTCAGACTGTTAGTTGGATGAAACAACGGGGATGTAACTGAATAATGATGCATTTGAGTACAGGCGTTTGATGTTCAGTAATACCGCGTCGATTCCCGAAAACACTGTATTTGCTTTTGATTGATAGTATATAGCGGGACATTGGTTCATTTCCTGCACACCCCGCCGTTAATTCACTCAGATTGTGTGCATATGATGGTGTTTCGCACACTTTCGTGATACTTGTGTCACCGGATTCTTACGCAGCACCTCAAAACAAAACATCTCACTATGCGGGGCTGACCTCTGAGAAACTGGGACGGGGAATTTTTTTTGCTACTTGTTGACCTTTTTAAAGCCCAAAGGACGACGTCAAATGCTCGCATTAAGCCTGGAGCCAAAAGCTGAGCGTAGTTTAGCAAGAGTAGCAGTTTCAGGTCTATGCAAATGTGAGGCTGTTGATTTGCATGATGCATCTTCCAAACTATGCAGATGACCTTTTACTTAGAACCACGTCCCAGATACTGGGTGCTTAATGATGCACTGTAGGCATTCAGGCTTCCAAGTGCATTTCTCTTTGTAGAACTTCCTCTGAACACCAAAACGGCTGCTTGTTGAGTGATCCCTGTACAACAGAGGAGAACTCTGGACAGATTCATGTTGAAATCCTGCCGAAATCTGACCTGACAAGGGTCTCTCTCTTGGAGCCTGATTACCTCCGATGATCTACGCAGCTTCCCAAAAAAATCGGTGGCATCCAGAGGCTTGCGGTCTTGTGTTGTGCCATTTTGCGCGTCCCGCTTATGGCTGCGTGTTCATCTGCAAACTCTCTGGTGCATCTCAGTTTCCCTGCGACGTATCGGCTCATCCGCGAGAGGCACGCCGCTGGGGGACGTTAACTCGGACACAGTTCCCTGCCCTGCTCAGTAGGCTGTGATCCGGAGTCAGGCTGCCAAATGCAATTGGGCAAAAAGGCCGCTGAATTGCGCCGTGATTGGCCGTGTGCGGCGGCTATTTTGACAGCGCAGGTTGTGGCGGGGAGGCGATTGCTGAAGCAACAGTAACTCTGTAGGTCACACTGGGCTGGCATTCCATAAATGTCAGGAAAGTGTGCGCTCGCATGTGAGGCGGGGGGGGGGGAAATAGTACATGGCTTTAAAACCTGAGTGTGTGAAGAGAAAGAGACTAGATGCATTCATTTCAGCTCCTGCGAGCAAAGTGTGCGAGCGTTTGTGTGTGTGTGTGTGTTTGCACGCACCCGCTTGTTTGTGTGCGACATCAACCAGTCAACATCTCGGTGCGCCTCTCCCTCCTGCCGTTTCCCCACTTTACAATTAAATTTGAAGCAAATATTTCATCGACATTTCCCCTGTGAGCCTCACGTTGTCACAGTTCATTAAAACGTAATTGAAAAGGAATATTCAACAGCTTACTTTGCACATATACCACTTAACCTCATTACACTTGCTAAGAGAAACATTTACATAGAAGATCAGCTCAACTGTTTGTTGCTATAAAGCTACCGGAGCTGCTTACATGGTTGCCTTATCATTTCCCATAACTCATCCCTGCCCGCACAAATAAACGTAGCGGGGAATGTGGGGGTATGCAAAGTGTGATTCAGCAGCTACATTTTTAATCTTTCTTCCATCAGCTCCTATTACTGGGGCTGCCGAGCTCAGCAGACTGCAACGCTCCTGAGCCCTGATTGAATTAGTTCAATTAAATTGGTCCCAGCAAGGTGTAATGAGAAGCGCGGTGTATCAGTGACAATATGCCGGACGGAGCCTGGTGGCGGCCATTACGGCTCTGCTATTAGCCGGGGAGACATTAATATGAAAAAGTGCCGTTTTCACGAAACCGCGTTGGAACCGGCGTGATTGCTTTGTTCGTCCTAGTTCACAAAGGCACCAAACATCACCGGCCAAGCTTCAGTGACATAGTAATATGCCGCGTAACACACAAGGTAATGCATTCAGGTAGGAGGTCTGCAATGATTTAAATAAATGGTAATCGTTTTTGGGATATACTCCTTTTCTTTAATCAGCTCCTGGAATGAACAGTTAATTGTTTCAAGATTGAAATGGCAATTACCAGATCGGAAGACTAATTCGGCTAATTCAGCTTTACTAAAACAAGGGTTTCAGTTTTGGCCATCATTCCCATTGGTTATGAAACCACATTGCGAGCACAAAGAACAACAAGGCAAGAAACCTTAGAAGTCGGACGGGCAGAGCGGTTGTAGAGAAATTGTAGCTTCATCTGGAGGCAAAACCAAGAAAACCCAGAATACTAAGTGTCCTTGGTCATAATGTTCTCAAATCTCAACAATTAATCCGGTAAGGAGTTGTAATCTATATTGATGGGAAAGGTTTTCAAATTTACAAAATTCAATCAATAAATTAAAAAAATTTGGAGACGAAAGATGATTCCCATGACATAGAAACACCTATCTTCATTCTGATAGCATTGATTTATTCTTTCAAATATTTCAACAAAAGGCAACTGCTGTATTTTTTTTTTTTAGGAGCTGGGGACATTATCCTCAATCATTACGAGCCTGGGGTTAAATCTGTATCGCATAATTGAAATTTAATGCACAATCACGGTTCTTACTATTATATATATTTTTTATCCTCCGCAGCCGAGTTATGTAAAGCTCAGTGGCCCTTAATGGCTCTGTCATGAGAGACCACCACTTTCGGGATAAATGGAAGCCCAATTAAGAACAAAACATTGATCTCTTCCATTCCAGCTCTTAAATTCTGTCGCAGAGGAGCGAGCTTCTTCTTCATCTTCTCCATGTCTAGCTGATTTTCATGTCCTTTTGTTTGTCTCGGTTGTATACTGCTCCCCTTTGTCTCAGCGCTAATCATCATGAATCAAAGCTGCGGGAGCTCAGCCTTGGGTCCACATTTTACTCTTGCAGTTGCAGTAATTAGGACAAGTATTGCAATCTACCAAATAAACCCAGGCTCGTGGGGGTTTCTTATTCTTTTAAACTCTCTGGATCGTCCCTCTCTGCATGGCGTCTTTGCCCTCAGGAAGGTGACATTCCCAGATACACAAAACAGAGGTACAGTATGTTCAGCGGATAGCAGCGCCGTGTGAGATTTGCTTTACCAGCTCCCCGAGTGCTGCTCCTATTGTGACAGAAGTAATGTTGATGTCAAGGCAACCGGATTTCTGAGCACTGAGTCTTGTGCACGTGGTCCTTTTTACCAGCGTGCCCACAGCCTCGCGGGGGGGACGGGTCTCTTTTGTGTCGTCGAGCCGTGAAAGTGGCAGCGGTGCAATTCAGCTAAATGACGCGTTTTCTTGAGGGGACACTTTGGCAGGGATGGATCCTTGTCATGGGAAGCGAGGGGCGCCTTTCCCCTGAGTGAACTACAAGCTGAGTGACATGGCAGGTTCGCCGTCGATGCGCCAGTCGCGCAAGGTGAAGCAATTTTACACTCCCTTGGACTTCAAAGTCACGGGCGCTGCCTCGGATGTGCCGGCTCTGTTTGCAGTGTCTCCCCGTTGTTGATTCCACGCTGCAAGTGCACGGCCATGGCAGGCTGCCTCTCCCTTTTATCAGCTCTCCCAGTCCTCTTTACCCCGTCAAAGCCCTCGCATCCCGCGTCCTACACTTGCCTTGCTTTTGTGCCAAATAGGTAAATAGGCTGCATTTTCATAGCGGCCCCTGCGCATAAAAGATACCCAAAGAGCTTTTTTTTTTTTTCTCCTGTTACTGTCGTATCATTCAGTCGTTCTTTGGAGGGACCGGGATCAAACCAGTAATGTTCAGATTACCTCCATGCCACCCATAGCGCTTGCGGAGGCTTTGTTATTATTTAGTGTTTGGGATTTATGCAATTTCTGCATTGCAATCGCCCGCTCTAGTTTCATTCGGAAATGGATACAAAGAGGGTCCCTTTATAATCTCAGGATGGTATAACAGCCTTATTTTTACGCAGCTTCTTACTTAAGGTTCAAAGCGGGAGCAGCAGGAGTTGCCGTAGCTCACCCTGGCCTCCACGCCAACGCCGCTGGCCAAGAAGTGGACGCAGATTATGACACAGATGGCAACTTTACTTTTGGTGAAATGGGCTGAAATAGTTGATGCTGTTATACGTATCAAGTACCTTTTTAGTAGCCGTGCCACATCTGTCAAAGCTGTTGGTAGACATACAGTCAAGTTAAAAATGATTAATGTTTCTGACTGAAAGCAACACAGCGTATAGTTTTTGTTTTTTTTAAGAATTTCTGTCCCCGTACACAAACAAGGACATGTCGTCAATAATCAGAAAAGCACCTACAGCAATGATCAATTTGTTTCCCATTATATTTGGGAATGAGTGTTGTTTTTTTTTTGTTTTTTTTGGGGGAATAAAGTTTGCACAGCTGTCTTCTCGAGGGCTCGGTCTCGAGAGCGGGGCACGTCTAAATGAACTGAACCGCCATCATTGCTCATCACCATAAATGCCCGGAGTTAACCTTCCTCTCCGACTCTAGCCTGAGGTGAAAGCGCTTTTAAAAAAAAAACTGGTTTGTTATCGCTCCGTCGTGCAAGTTCTGGCGTCAGGGTAATCAAGCCCCGCACAAGATTCGCACAGATTTACTTTGGCCCTGAATTAATTGATTCCACGGCAAATATTTGCACGTGAAAGCGTCTGCGACTGGGCCTCAACTGGCTGAGTTTGCTGTGGCCTGTGCTGAGATGAGTATCCCTCCACTGTCAGACGTCTATTTAATGTGACGGAGGAACTGGCCGTCAAGCAAACAAATTCCCCCCAGTCACTCATTTAATCTGCCGAGGATATGAATGAATACATAAACGGCCCCGATCTTGGGGTTGGCTTTCCTCAACAAATGCAGGGACAAGCCGAGAGTGGAGATGGACGTGAGAGAGGATGGCAGAGAGGAGTGAATCGACAAAGAGAATTGCAGAGCGGACCCAAATAAAGAGAGACAAGTTGGCTGAAAGTCATTACACAGCCGCGTTTCAAACAGCAACTGGTTTTGAAGTTTAATTCCGTTTGATGCATTATTGGCTGGCCACACAGCGGTAATGTCTCGTGCTGCTGGAGGAGTGGAGGAAATTAAAAGCGCGGGTGGGTGGCGCGATCCGGCTCGTGAGTGATAAGGAGCGGATCCCGGAGCTGAGACGACGCTTTAATGGCATTAGGAGTCGGTTCGCGGCGAAAAGCCGGGCGCGAGCTGCTAGCTGTCGTCGGCTGCGTCGGCTCGTTCCCGTTTTAGAGTGCACGTCCCGGTTTGGAGTGTCAGACAATTGCAAGGGTGTTTCATCACAGCCAGAGACGGCCCCCTCCTCGCCTCTTCGCATGCGACTGCCGCCCTCCCTTCCCGCGAGCCGAGAGAAGCCAGCAAACCGCGCAGGACGAGCTCGTGCACTTGGCACAATCTCTCAGCGTAAACCTTATCAGAGAGTTCGTTTACTTTGCACGCTAAACGACCCCCAGATCTGGAAACAAACGCTGAATGTGCAGTTCGGGCGGGGGCGCCGCTGAACCAGCTGTTTTCGAAAAAACAAAAAGAAAGAAAACAAAACGGAGAAGACAGACTGATTTATTTCAACGGAAAATAGCATTCAGCCCTGGAAGGTGGCTGATATTGGAAGGGGAAAACCACGAGAGGCGCTTTTCGAGTCGCATTGGCACGTGGATGTTTGTATGGATGTTTTAGGAGGGTTGCGCCGTCCAAAAGGGAAGTGATGTGGCAAACAGGATGGAATAGCTGTAGTTTCGGAGGCTAGAGAGGACGGATCTAGAGGTGCAAAGGAAGCCCAAACTCAAAGGCGCGCAGCTGGAGTGAAGTGTGGTTTCGTGTTACTCGCGGCCTCTGATGTGCCTTCATCCTTTCAGAAAATCTTGCCGTTGTGCTCCGTATAAGCACAGCTTGTCTTTGAGGTGTAAAACAAGCCTCTCTGAAGAGTAATATCCCAGAGACACAAGCGGGTGTTTAGCAGCAGTCAAAGGCTTTTAGGTAAAAACCGACAGTCAAAGTTGATGTGGGCAGCCAAATTTAGTGAGGTGAAGATGTGGGCTGCTAAGTCAACCGAATGTTCCGTCTCTGCTCGAGCAAAGGGGATGATTCAGAGGTTTAGCAGCTCAGCGGCGCTCCAAGGTTGCCTTAGACAGGGACGTTACCTGTATGACAGCACAGCTTTATGTGTGATGTGTAGGCCAATTACAGGTCAGAAACGAAAATTTAACCTTTGCGTGTTGCTCCACAGAACTCACCTTCACTGAGGAAAAAAAACAAGCTTTCGCATACACCTTCAGAAAGTATGATCCACCAGAAGAGCTGCAGAATAACTGCACATGGGATTTATCCAGGAGGGACACAGCATAATTTCACTATAAGGACAAAAACATGATAAGAGATCAGTAAATGATGTGTACTGGCATCAAAAGTATCCTTATCATATCGTATTGTGATTTTTTTTTTTTTTTTTTTTTTTTTAGTGGTTCCCGTCCCTTTTGTTTTAGCAGCAGTTCTCCAGCAAAACGGACAATGCGTGCAAAACATAAAGCCTGGCGACAAACATGACTCACAGGCTTCCGTCCAATCCTCTGCTTAGTTTGGCCGCTGGAAGCCAAGGTGACACGTGAAAGACAGATTCCATTTCCTGCTCCAGCAGCAGTCCCATTCCCTGGCTAAAATGCCCCCCACCCACCCCCACCCCCACCCCGACCCACCCATTCCCCCTGCCAGGAGACAGATGCTGCATGTTAGAAACACACACATACTCACACGCGAGCGAGCGGCCACCAGGCGGGCCGAGTGGCTTTGCCAAGGCGACGGATGAGCCAAGGCTGGTCAGCGAGGGGCACCCCAGAAACCCCCCGCGGGGCTGGGAGAGACTGCACAGGTGTGTGTTTTCACGGTGGACGTGGATTACGATCCTTTCCCACGAACACGCCCCCCCCCCCCACCTTTTTTTTTTAGTTAATTTTTCTGTGCACACGTTCATGAAGCAAATTAGAAGGACACTGTGGCGTTAATACCTCTGCCAAGGTCCATGTAGTATCCCCCTGAGGAGAATGTCCAGATCTGCCCCAAAATTTACCGGCCGGTCGCTTCTCCCATGCTTCGGTTTCAGGACAAACAGCTTGGGAGTCTGGGCAGCCACACACGCCCAAACCCCTGTCCTACTAAAAAAAAACATAAACAGACGTGAGTACAACAAACAAACCAAAAAAAAAAGTCTGTCAGTTATTAGACAACAGATGACTGAGTCGACTGACCAGACGACGACGGAGGATTTGGTGTCAACGTGACGAGCGCCCGTTTGGCAGCGCTCCGATTCGCTGAGGCATCCGTAACCTCCATCCAGTTGTTGCCGCGTCCGAAAAACGCAATAAAAGTGCCCTCCTTTTTTCCGAGGAACGATTTCGACCCAGGAGAACTAACTTTGTAATCAGACGCACATGGTGGCCGCGTTCTGCACTGATGACTAGTTTGTCCTGATCTGAAATACATAGGCCTCGGTGCGTGGCTGTGCTGCTCTCTCCGAGCACCAGGGCCATGCATATGAATGTTCTCGGCTGAAGATGTTTGTAGTTTCTAACATAATCTGGTGTTTCATCCGGATGCTAATGCAAAGCAAAAAAAAAAAAAAAACTCCAATATTTGAAATGAAACAATCCCATCATCATATTTGTTTGTTATCTCCTGCTTTGAAAATTAGCGAGTTGTAAAACTATAATAGAATAGTTGATATGGCCAGATGGCAAAATAAACAGGGAAACAATTAACATTGATTGTTATGCAACCCGCATTTTTTGGGGGCAGTTTTATAGTAACAATTAGATGTGCTAATGTATTCATATTTTTGAATTTTTATTTTAAAAACATCCGGAAGGTGCGTTGACCATCTCAGGTATCCTTTTTTGTTTTTTTTCTTATTCTGTCAGGAATGCAAATCACTCAACAAACACCAAGATTGCTCAAGTGGTTTGAGTTGCGGTCACTCTGAAGAACAACACGTTGAACGACTGATTTCCATCTCTGGGCGCGTGCGCGTGCAAATAAATCCGTCCGAAAAGGCAATTGTTATGAGCCCCGGCACACAGTTGGCATCATACATGCTCGCTGAAGACTAATCAACCGAGCGCAGTGTGTCTCTGGTGAAACTGGCAAGGTTTTAAGCCCGTCCTGATCTTTTAATTAGTCTGATTATCCGAACAGCTGTCTGCTGAGCTCTCACTCTCACTTTAATACACACGCACGCGCGCTCGCACGCACACACGCACGCACGCACACGCGGCGTGATAATGCTACATATGTGACTGCCGACGGGTGCCCTCAGAGCGCCGCGTGATAAATACTGTCAGCAAGACTCTGATGACGGCGCTCCGAGCTCTGACTGGCTGTCATAGACGCCGTCTACGTGCTGGTTTTTTTTTGTTTTTGTGTGTGTGTGTGTGTGTGTGTGTGGCTAGATTAAAAAGTTTCCAGGCTTCAGCGGGAGATTTTAAAGACTTGGCTGTTGAAGCACGGCTAAAGCCTGTGTTTTACATTGATGCCTGGTCCGTGTTTGCTACCAGGAGCTAAATTGGGATTAGCGATGTCGTCTAGTGGTGCCCTATCACAGGTATGACCCCCCCCAGAATTATTTTTTTTTCTTTCTCTGATCTAAATATGAAGATTTTAGGACCTTTTTGAGGGCAAAAATTGGATAATAAGACCTTAAAGCCAAGTGGACATTAATGTGAATGATTTGTAATCAGCTCTCCGTTTATATTCCGTCTTCAACTCTCTTTTTTTTGTCCCCGCCTCTTACGTGTTCGTTGACTGCTTCTGTATTTGGCTCCTCAAGCGTCTCTCCGGCTGTAGTGTCATTTAATTCCATTAAATCAGACACGTGTCCCTGATTCCATTCTTCAGCCGTTCCATCATCCTCTTTCTCCCTCTCCTCCACCTCCTGTCTCGCGTCTTTGTCGGCATCAACCTCGTCATTTTCCTCTCCGACTGCCTACGTCGGCTCGCCAAAATCGCGACGCCCAAAACCAGCCGGCCGCGCTCGTGGCGCGGCTGCACGGGTGCGCCTTTTTTTTTTCATATGAAGATGATTGACGGCGAGCAGTCTGCTATTAAAACTTAAGTGAAAAATCAATAGTTTGTCTGCATACCCAAAGAATGCTTCATTTACCGACTGTCAAAGCACATCATCATAGAGCCGTTGTACTCACTCACTCACACACACACACACACACACACACACACACACACACACACACATACATGCGCAGTGCTCAGACGAACTCATTAAAAGCTGTTATGTTTCGACATTTATTCATATAAACGTTTAAAAAAAAAAAAAAAAGAACTGGATGGTTCGGTTCACGTGTGGCACTTTCTAACCTCTTTTGTTACCATCTCGGTGACCTTTTCGGGTTTGCTCTGAATCGGCCTTCCCCATCAGAATTCCTTTTGCGCTCTGCGGCGGTTCCATCACATCCTGAATGCAGCAAATGGAAACATAACCGTTGTGTCTGGTGTGTGATTTATTTTGCGGCCCGGTCTCATTTCTTTTTACAAGGTAGCACGCGGCCGCCCGCGATGGAGCCGCGGCGCTTTTCAAATCTGAGGCCGCGCCGGCGACCTGCCGCCTTAACGCCAGCGGTATTTAAACGGAACACAGAGTGTCCTTGCATTTCCAACGCCGCTGCGGACAGTGATCGCTAACTGTCGACCTCTGATGCGGACCGAAGCAGACC
>CAAKHG010043449.1:0-21894 GCA_901007715.1 Dactylopterus volitans
TTCACTGTAGTGTGGAAGCTCCAGTCAGTAGATTTCCATTCCTGCTGTTTCTGCTTATGAAATGGCCGTCAGGCAGCGCTTATAAATAAACTGCAGACTCTTTGGCTAGTCCCTCTGTGTGTGTGTGTGAATAAGTCAAAGTGAGGCAGGACACGTTGTGCTGCCAGGACTGAGCGGTGTTATCGTTGTCATTACCAGTATGCAGACCACCGCTGAAAGAAGGACCCCTTGAGAAATCATCTTAGACCTTTGCTCATAGCCTCTGACTCCTGCAGAGTTGGGGCTCATAAATTTAGCAGCATAAGCTCACACGCTCATTGACAAGAATAACGGCAGCAGCATGCGTTTGCGTAATGGTGACTGGCAGATTGAGTTTTATCACCTTTTATGCACATTTGTGAGGATTTCAAGCAAATTGGTGGGAAAAGATGTTAAAATTGCTAATTTAAGGTTTTGATTTTGACATGTAAAGGGTTTTGTTTGTAATCAGGATGTATTCTTTGTTTTTCTATTATTATTTTGTGCGTTCCTTTGTGGGTACACATATCAATAATAGAAAAATGTGTAGAACGAATGAATCTCGCAGTTGTTTGTTAGAAAAGGAGTGGCTCTTTTATGTCCACCTATTGTTAAACAAAATTATTCGCAAAAAAAAATGCAATGGAAAATAGATGTGGATGCGTCTTTTCCTATGCGCAACCTCTCTTGTGACATTGATCACCTGACCAATCAGATGTGGGTGGGCTACTCTGCACAACGACGCTGTTACGCTGTGCTGCTGTATTGTTTCCTTTTATTTGCTGCTCTTAGATCGGAGGATTGAGTCTGCGCAGGACATAAACAAACTGCCGCTGGGCCTTGCAGCGTGTGAGATTGTGCTACGCAGCTGCAACCTTTGACTGAACAGTCGACATCATCCGCCTTGTGTGCCGTTGCTCCGCAGGTGGCTCTGATGGCTCCCGCCTCTACGACGGCGTGTGGCGCTACAAGTCCAGCGTGAACGAGTGGACCGAGGTGTCGCCCATGCTGAAGGCCCGCGAGTACCACAGCTCTTGCGTGCTGAAGGGCCAGCTCTACGTGGTGGCCTCAGACAGCACCGAGCGCTACGATCACACGCTGGACTGCTGGGAGGCCCTGCCGGCAATGCTGCACCCCATGGACAACTGCTCCACCACCACGTGCAACGGACGCCTGTATGCTATTGGCTGTCTGACTGGGGAGGACAACATGGCCGTCCAGAGCTACGATGCAGACAGCAACCGCTGGTGCATGGTCAACTGCGGGCAGCTGCCCCCCTGGTCCTTCACACCAAAAACTGTGACCCTGAACGGCCTCATCTTCTTTGTGCGGTGAGGAGAAAAGCGACTTCAGTTGCATCTGTAGATAAAAACTAAATCCTTTTTAATTTGGCACCGTGAAAGAATCAGTGGCCATTTAGTTATTTACACTTATTGGCTGCTTGTTGGAATCAAATTAGTAATAGAGAACACTTAATGATAAAGGAAGTCAGTCTGCTCATTGAACAAACGTTCTTTTGCGCTCTTATTTGTTTTTTATTGCAAGCAAGAATGCAAAAAAATGATGAAATGGGAAAAAAAAACATGCACAAAATACAGCAATATATTATAAAATGAACAGTCTGCGGTGGGGTTAAGTATTAGTCAAATCCATTTAAATTCAGTAGTCTAGATTTTTTTATGTACTTTCCCCCCCTAAAACACAGAATGCCATGTCACATACATATATCACACACCTGTATCATAAGATAGATACACTCATATTTGCATCAGACATAATTAAGACCTGATTAAGGTCTAACACCAAACTGCTGCTGTTGACGTTCTCATGTTTATGATACCGAAACAGTGGCGCTATGATTCTTTATTTAGAAATGCAACGCAAGCAGTTTAACTGGCCATTAGTGTACATCACTCGTGCAGTTGTCATTGAGTAGAGATGAAGCAATGATTGCGCGGGCGACCACTCAACTTCGGTATGTTTCTATTTCCAGGGACGACTCAGCTGAGGTTGATGTTTATAATCCTCAGAAGAACGAGTGGGACAAAATTAGTCCAATGACCCAGGTTAGTATTTCACATCAGATGTTTGTTAGATGCTTTGGCCGCCATGACCTAAAGGTTGGAGCAGAGGGCTTGGTACCAAAAGGTCGCGGGTTTGATCCCCTTCCCACTGACTGAAGAATACCGCTCAAAAAATGGCCCTCACCTCATAATTGCTCACACACCGCTCACCGTGCATCTCATTCATTTACCGTCTTTGCCCAGGTCCACGTCGGCGGCAGCGTGGCAGCCCTGGGCGGCAAACTCTACGTGTCCGGCGGTTACGACAACACGTTTGAGCTGTCAGACGTGGTGGAGGCCTACGACCCGGCCTCCCGCTCCTGGACCCTCGCTGGGCGATTACCTCAGCCTACGTTCTGGCACGGCAGCGTCAGCATATTCCGTCAGTTCATGCCTCTGGTGTCCAGCGCGTTCGAACCGATCGAGACACCCGAGACAAACGCCATTCACCTGCACCGGCACCAGCGTCACCAGGCGCTGCACAACCTCAACAACAATCTCAACCAGAACCAGGACGTGAACCCGGCGCACTGAGTTTGGACCGAGATGATCCACCCCGTCGCAGTTTCAGCCTCCTCCATTGTGCCATCAGCAGTTCACTGTGAATTTTACCTCATTGCATCGCTAACGCTGTTTAAAGTGAAGACTGAGCATGTGTGCACCAGTGTGAGCTCCTTCGAATCCACTTGACTGTCAAACTGATAATCACCCATTCAAAAAGGCTTCAGGTTCTTCATTGCCAGTCCATTCATGGATAATCCTCATATAAAGGTTAAGGTCAGCAGCTCTTAATCAGAGGAAGGGAAGTTAATCCCATGTGCATTTCCCAAAGTTAAATCTCATTCTGGACACATTTTTCTCTTGAACTGAACTATACTGTTTATTACTTTTGACAAACTTGTGAGGGGTGAATCATGTCGGAAGAAAGAAAGAAAAAAACAGAAGAACTGAAGAAACCTCAGGTACGTGCGATAGTCGTCGCATGTACAGAAATCAAATGAAGGATTTACAGATAGCAAAGACAGAATTACTGATGAAGACACACGTTATAAATGCGGATCAAAGGAGGAGAGCTGCGTAGCGTGAGATGTCGCGATGCCGCACTCGCACCCTACGACCTCCGCTCAACCGCGGTGACCTGGAGGTCGCCGGGGCCACATAGAGGAAATGAAGTCACCTATACTTAGAATACAAAGTACACCTGGATTGGGAAGCACAGATCAGTGACGAAGAGGAACTCGGCAGATCATAAAACCTTTTTGGTGTTTTGGTGAAGCAGTTGCTAATTACTGTCCTGAGGAAGTTCAGAGCTGAGACTAACCAATGCAGCAATGGCTGCTCTCTATATGGGGACATTTTTTCATAGAACTGATGAAGGAGCTTTGTATGTTTAAGGGTTTTTTGTTGTTGTATATTCACCATGGGAAGAGGGAATGAATTTAATTCTTAGGAGGAGGAAGGAGACCTGAGCGACATACAGTGATTGGCCCAGACCCAATTGTGCGTCAGTGCAGCAAATGCGCTCGGTAAACCCGCACCACTCTTGATTAAGAGCTGGGTCTCCAAACAAACACAATAAATAATAAATATGAAGATGAAATCCTTCTCAACGTGTAGCTCAGATCAAAAGCCAAACTTTTGATCAGAAACGGCAATAATCTGTTTACATTCCACGAACAATCGCAGCTGACACCGAGCATCATGAAGACGGAGGGATGGCGTCGTGGAAAGTGACCAGGAGGAACCTGTCCTGCACTCCAGGCTGTGCCGAGGATTCTGTCCTCGCGGCAGAAGCTCAACGCGGCTGCATGTGACGTCAGCGTGCACTAATGCTAATTCTAGCGCTAGTGATGTTCAGCATCTCCCTGTTACTCTCTCGACACTTGAGAGCTCCGCCTCATTACCATCAGTCTACTGTGCATGAAGCTTTATTCTTTTCAGAAAATCTATTTATGGACGTGTTACTGTTTTGTATGCTTATTTATGGATATCTATTTGTACCATGTTTTCTTCAGATGAAGGGAGATCTGTTGGCAGTCACAACTGGAAGTGCAGAAAAATCTCATGTTTTTGCTTTCTTTTTACAATTTTTCGCTTTAACGGCAGTAGTGTTTTTGAGTGTTTCTATGGTGACGATGCGACATTGTTTTCTTGGTTTTCATACAAGTATGTGCGTGTGATGTCAAATCAGTTTTGTAAATACGGCGTACCCTCAACCTTATGGACCGTGTTTGTTTACAGTGTGGTGGTTACTATAGATTAAACTGCAGGCAGGTCTGAGGCTTTATTCTGCTGGATCACTTTGGCTAGTTCCTAATGGTGACATATCGTCCTTGTAAACAATGAACAGTAGATGCTGCTGAGTGTTAAAAGAACATAGATGCATATTTTAAAATAAATAGCAAGCGCACAAAAAACAAACCTGTGAAGCTCTTTAATTCCAAATACGGATGTTCATATATTCATTACATATTATGCTCACTGGCTGAGGACAATTAAAGCTGCCCTAAGGAATTTTTATGCAAACAAGTTTACATTCAGTGTTCCTGAATGACACCAGAATGCGTACGACTGTTTTCATTTAATTTCCTCATAAGACATTAGTAGAGCAGATTTATATCTTGTATCTTGCGTCGTTCACATCCATGATGCCTTCGTGGGAGCGTCGCTTCAGCTCCTCATGCACTGTTAACACGAAACGAAGCTTTGGCTGGCGTTCAGTTAAGACCATCAGTTCCCTCTCATGTTCCCTCCCATTGTGAGCTGACTTCAGCGGCATCACCCGGGGCATTACGCTCGACTCTGCGCAGGCCCCACACACGCGTAGCCATACCAAGACCCGGGAGCATATCTTGATGTATAAAATTGGGTGATGTCCCCACTTTTTAGATCCCTCAGTGACAAAACCGAACAAAAAGATCGTTATTGCTGATTCTTCAGCTGCAGCAGGCACATTGATAGAGGAAGCGTCGTGAAACAGGCCAGTGTTAGAAATTCAAGCACGCCTCGCATGCATGCAGTTCGCTTATTGGACATAAACTACTTAAAAGCGTGAGACTTCATTCTATTTATTGTGTTGATGCTGAACAGCAGGCTGATGCGCTTTTTTTCTCGGGCGCTTTTATGTGCCTCTCGGCTCGGAAGTGTCTCGAGTGGCGTCCGCGGGCCTTCAAGCCCTCAGATGTCGCTCTCTGAAATACTCTCAACAATTCCCTCCATGTCTATCGTTGACTCGTACACTTTAGCGTCCAGTTGCGTTTGCTGCAAGACCTCCTGCACAGAGAAACTCTGGGCCGCCTCCACGTGTTCCAGGTTCTGGGTGGACGCCGCCACCTCTGCTGCTGCTCCGTCACTCGATTTGATGACAACCACGCAGCTGGAATTGAGGCCTATCACCAGTTCCGGCTCTGGATTTGTGGGATTCTGGATGACGGACGTCTCGGGGACGTTATCCGTCTCCTCGGTGACCAGCGAGTTTTCACCAGGACTTCCATCCACTTCCTGTATGATTACGTTCCTCAGTTTCCTCTGCCGGGGGTTGTAGTTCTCAGTGCGTTTGTGGACCTGAATGTGGCGACGCAGGTGTGCCTGGAGGAGGAAGCATGTTGAGCCGTGAGGCTCCACTGACCAATGAGCCGGATGGGGGCGGGGCAGTTAGCGGTCAGACTATTGAACATAGTAGAACCTATTCATTCATTCGTTGATTGCTTCCAAGGTTCGTCATCGGCTATTAATATTTTTCAAATAAAAATGTAAATCCACTGCTTCTTTGACTTTTGAAAGAAATCAAGAAGAATGTTATAACTGCCCATTTGTTACTTAAAGTTAAAAAGAATTGCTCTCATTTAAAATTAAAACGGCTATAATATAAATACAATACATCTTTGGATGAAACAAGACTTTCGGAGTTCAGCAAACAATAAGCCTGCATTTAGAACAGAATCAGACATATGATGACTTCATGAAGGCTACCGTCTCTGTCAGTGGGCAAGTGAACGCAGCACAAGCACAGTGGGTGCAACGATGAAGAGCACAACTCCAGTGGCCTCATGGATAACTGGGCTCTCAAGCCAGGGATTGTGGATTTCACTGCCATCTGGGTTGTAAAATGTGTTCTTGGTTTGTGTGTTTGGTTTTACAAAACTGTAAAGTTCAAGTTTGTTTACTCGAAGACAATAATCTTCAGATTACTCAGACATAAATCATAAGCTGGGTCACAGTATTCTCTTCCTCCTCTCGCCATGTTTCAAGCTTCACACGGGTCATATGAAGACAACGTACAACCTCATTTGGCGAAACATTACCTATAAAAAAGACCAATCATCTAGAAAACAAAATTGAAATTACACCATCTAAATTGTGTATTTACAAAAATAAGACACTGAAAACAACTCTGGCCCCCTGTGTGTTTTGTGCTACCTGTCGGGTGAACTTGTAGCCGCAGTCCACGCATTCAAACTTCCTCATGCCCTTGTGGCGGCGCAGATGGACACGCAGTTGCTCCCTCGCTGGTGAAAGGAAAAAAAACAAAAACAAAAAAACATAAATCGCGTGAAAGCCTGCAACCCCGTGGCATGCTGACCTTTTACAAACATTCAACTGTTTAGTTAAAGTCTCACCTTTGAAGGTTTTGTTACATATCTGACAACAGTGCGGCCGACCCTCCTCGTGCTTGCTGGCCTTGTGGCGGACGAGGGCCCCCTTCTCTGTGAAGCGCTGCTCGCAGACGTCACAGCTGAAGGGACGCTCGCCGGTGTGCGTCCGGTGGTGTTTATATAGACTGGCTGGCATTAAAAAGCAGTAATATATAATATCAATTAGAGGTCGCGATTTGCGCTGCGCGGCTCATCAAGGACCGTCACGCACTGGCGGACGGATTAGGTACCTTGCGTCCTGAAGGTTTTGCCGCAGAGGTGGCACTGGTACGGCCTCTCGCCACTGTGCACGCGCAGGTGCATGTTGAGGTTGTTCTTCTGGGAGAAGGCGTGGCCGCATATGTTGCACACAAAAGGTCGCTCGTTTCTGCGAAAGGGAAAAAAAAAAAAAAAAACAAGAAGAAGAGAGGTTGCGTCATAAGCTGACTGGTCTCCTGGTGCACCCGTGAACGCGTGAAAGCTCTTGAGCGCGCGAGCTCCAGCACCTGTGAATGGCCTTGATGTGCATCTGCAGGCCGTTCCGGCTGGACGCTCGATGGCCGCACTCCTCACACACGAACGGCTTCTCGCCGCGGTGTTTGGCGGCCTCGTGCACCCGCAGCTCGGTCCGGGTTAGGAAGGTTTTGGGGCACTGCGGGCACTAAACACAGAGATATCACTGCCAGGCGCTTCAAGTGTGGGTGGCCACCGTGTTTGGGCACTGCAGGTGACGCGGTGCCAAGTGGGTCAAATTAAGCCCCTTTGACGCGCTTGTCGCAGGCCGAGGGTGTGTGATGAATGCACCGCGGGCTGAGTCGCGGAGACTGAAATGTGAACAGATGCAAACATGTGGGAGCAGCAGTTCACCGGCAGCCTGCTGTTTTGGAAAACTCTTTCCCTGGAGCCATTTAAGTTATGGACATTCACCCTATTTTTCTTTCACGCACGCACAGACACACACACACAGACACACACACAGGCTTTCAACATCCCCAACTGTTGCCGTTGCCATTGTCTGTCTGTCTGTCTGTCTGTCTGTCTGTCTAATTTAGCCAATTAGGGAGCCCTAAATTCCCACGGCACCGTGGCGCCTTACTTACGGCGTGTGGTTTGGGATGACCGTGGATCTTCATCAAGTGAAATGTCAGGTTTTTCTTGTACATAAACTGCTCCGGACAGGCTGAACACTGAGACAAGATGACAGCATTATCAGTGAAAACATTTTTTTTTTTTTTTTTAAAAAAAGAAAGAAAAAACTTCATGTTCATCAGTGTTTGTCTGGGGGTGCGGGCCCCACCTTGTAGGGCATGTCTCCAGTGTGGGAGATCATATGCACACGTAGCTCTTCTTTTCCTTTAAACATGGAGGAGCACGTCCGGCAGGTGTATGTCTATAATTGTAACACAGCAGGAACATTTCGTAGAAAGTTATTTGTTGTTTCTCATGGCTCCAGCTGACCCACAAGGTTTATTTTCAAACTCACTTGGGCTGTATTACAGTTCCTGAACTCGTGTATCAGCAGATTCTCCTTCCTGAAGTACTTCTTCCCGCATTTGAGACAGCCAAAGGGTCTCTCTCCCGTGTGTCGCCTACAAAAAAACAAAAAAAACAAACAGAAATAAGATTAAAAACTATTCTTTCAATTGTAATTTGAAGGGAAATGCTGGGAACATCTACCTGTTGTGGACTTTGAGGTAGTATTTGCTCTTGAAGGATTTGTAACAGATGGAGCACTGCACACTGTCCGCCTTGGAGTCGCCCTCCGTCGTCTCGTCCTTTGCGCTTTTGTCCGATTTGCTCGGAGCTTTGCGGCGCCGGGCCGACGACGTGGCCGGCTCCAACGAACCGGGCTCATCGGCGGGTACATACTCCTCATCGGAGTCTTCGGAAATCCTCCCAAAATTCCTGTCGTCATCGTCCTCTGCCTCCTCAATTACCCGGCTGACATCATTGCCGGTTCCTCCCATCTGCAACTCATTTATCTGCAAGCAGACAAGCGTGACACTAACCGCCGTGTACCGCACTCATCTTGTAAATCACCTCATCAATACTTGCACACATTTTTTTTTTTTTTTTTACACAGGCATGTGGTTTCTACCTCTGCTAAACCGGTTGCCTGCTCTGGGTTTTGATCCCTGGCATCAACGCCTTCCTTCTCCACGGGAAGCAGCGCGGTTCTCTTGCCGGCGTTTTCGGCGGATGTGAAATCAGCGACGGAGCTCTCGTCAGTCACCAGTCGCTTGGGGCCTTTGACTACTCGACCGGAACGGGTGGTGGTGGTGGCGGCGGCGGTAGTGTTAGTGGTGGTGGAAGTGTTAGTGGTGGCAGCAGCAGCGGCAGCACTGATTTTGGCTGGCACGTGGTCCCATCCAGACTCCTCCTTTGCGACCGTTAAGCTCTCCTCTGCGGCTGAACGCTGAGGGGTGCCCGCATCTGATTTGGGCTTCCTCGGTCTGCCTCTTTTCCGCTTCAAGGGGGCAGCGTCCACAGAGGATTCCTTGAACCGCTGGCAGAGTGCGAGCGCTTCTGGTACGCAGAGGCTGGCCGCCGCGTGCTGCACCCTGTCGAGGTTTTCAGGATCCAACTTGAGCTCTCCGGTGTAGACGAAGTTCAGCAGCAGCTCCAAGCCATCGTTGGGACACTCTTGAAGGCTGAGCTCCATGCGAGGGGCGCTGGGCATGTTGGATTGCTGGAACAGTTCACTGAAGCACGCAAGGATGTTCCGATGGGCAACGTAGACCACCCCACCTCCCACATCCAGCGCTGCATCACAGAACCTCCCGACTGCCCTCTGCTGGTTCAGGGAGGACAGGACACGCTGTGCATGACTTACTGCAGGCATCCCTCCCACTTCACTGTCAGCTTTCTCTGTAAGAAACACAGGGACATTATGCTGTAAACAAAATAACATTTGAAATGTGTCAAAAAAAACATATTTCTATCAAGCTAATTCCAATTATTGCAACAGTGGACTTGTATGGGTTTTTCAGGCGTGCTAGTATTTAGAGGGCTGTGATGCCGATTTCCCAAATATTACTCTGGTAACATGTTGTTGTTTTGGATCTGAGAAAATACAGCAGTTAAATTATCACAAATGAAGCAACAATTCTGAACTTCCATGGGCATGTATTTATTCTTTCACATTGTGTCTGTTTACTTAAGTGCACCCTGTCTGCTGTGCACATATTTAAAATGAACCTGAATAAAAAAATGTCCATAAGAAATTACAAATAAACTTAGTTCTAGAAAAACTTAATAAATGTAACTTTATATACATGTCTATTTAAAAAAAACAGTGTCAGTACAGAGTACAGACATTTTTATTGACCTGCCTTGTTATTGCAGTCGTGGGCTGATGACGGTTATCTCAAAACGACCCAAATATTCGATTAATCTGCATGTTTAGCAATTTCATCACTAAGATGGATACTATTTGTGGAATATGAAATTATTTTTTAAAAAATGTGTTTAATGGAGGGACAGGGATTTTGTACTGCATAGCATATCTGAAGGAATAAAACAAGTATGTTTTTGTATTTTGTTAAATGGATGGCAGCACCAAAAAATGAGTGATTCATTTGATAAAATTATGGATACGGGGGATACTTAGGTCAGCTGCAGCGTTAGTTATATCTACTATTAAAGATTAAGTCCATACATGCTCTTCAGTGGGGACTGCTGTCTTCAAAATTACTACAACCCCCTAGCTTCCTGCGCACCTCGACGTTTCTTTCCTAGCATATATTTTTAAAGACGCTCCCTTAGCCGGGTATGAATCCAACAGCTACATTTAGAGATTCACAACTGCACGACTTACGAAAACCGATTTTTTTTTAATGTACTCGATTTTGCTCCAATGCTGCACCGTTGAGGTTGTAAAGAAAGAAAGTGGGGAATAACAGCAATAGCCGAGCTACATTACCTTATTTTCGCTTCGTGTAGAAGGAAGAGGATGTGACGCTTTTACGTGCCTGAACTCCGGGATAAAATGTCCGTAGTTCAACTTCAACTTTCGGGATATTAACAATTAAAAAAGGCAAAGAAATAGAATATTTGTGGCTACTTTGCATTCTATCGATTTTACATCCTCGCGTAAATTTCCCCAAATTAGCTAGTCGCCTGTATTACAACTTTAGTCGTAAATGGCAAAACTCCGGTGTAGACCATAGTCGCCCACCTAGAATCGGCGGCTGCTGGTGGCTCAGCGGCGCTGAAGGCTCACACACACACACACACACACACATGTTAGCTAGCTTCCTAGCATAATGTACTAACAGCTGACACGCAAACCATCCAAAATTATATACCCACGCGGTCTCCGTGTGGTCTCCTCCGCGCTGTATTGTTTGTTCCTCAAGTGCGGGGGGTTGAGTTTGCCCCCATGTCGGAGCAACAGCATTAGAAGGCAGGTAAATGTTGCCACGTTAGTTCGGTAATGTCTGCTAGCCATTAAACTTCACGGCAAGTTTAAAACGCATATACCTTCGTCTGATAGCATGGTTGTTCGACTGATGTGTATCCGTTTCACATGTAAGCACGGTAGCAGTAATGGCTAAGTGGCTCGTCATGCGTCCTAGCTGAATTAGCTTAGCTTCCCACTGTTGTCAAATAGTGTGGTTAGCGAGTGAAGCTAGATCCGGGTGCATTATTGTGAAAGGGAATAATAGCATTACTGCTGAATTATGAGTGAATGGTTGATTGTTATTGTCACGAAGCTACACCCGTTCTTTCATTTGCTGATTTTCCTTTTTTGTCTCTGTCTTCGCAGGCCCACTTCTTTGTTGTTTTCACCGGCTCCTGCATCAATAGCCGTTGAACCATGAAGGTGAACAAACACACTCAGCAGAAAGGCACCTCCAAATCTCACAAGTGGAAAGATGCGACGCGCAAACGGTGCAGGCCGCCCATCAGACCCTCCGACGTCAACTCGAGTCCCGTGGTGGCCAAGCTGATCAAAGAGCACCAGGCGACAGCCAAGAAAAAGCCCACTGTGAAGAGGCTGAAGTGCAAGTCGAAGCCCGTGTCCGACTCTAAGAAAGGCACCCCTCAGTCCCGATCCAAGAAGTCCCACACTCAGGCCAATGGGAACTCTGCGTTTACAATGGACAACGAGTCAGATGACTCGCAGGACTGGAAGGAGTACTCACGGTCCGTCCGGGCGAATGGTGTGGGGAAGCCCAGCTACGTGGGGGGCGCACGGCTGGTCAGACTGGATGGGAAGTCTCTCCAGCAGTGCGCAGAGAGGAGTGGACGGAAAAATTATGCAGTGCTCGTCATGCAGAAGGATCAAGTACGCTTCGGGACGCTTTAACAAAGAATTAGTGTGACTTGACAACAATAACGTCCATTTTTATGACCGAGCATTGTCTTTCTCTCTTTCAGGCCCTGTGTTTCCGTGGGAAGTGTTTTGTGACCTGCCTGTATGGTCGGGTCGAGGTGATGGGGTTCACAATTGAAGAGGGCCAGGAGTCATATCCACTCTTCTCCCCAGCCTCACATAGTCCACTAACTGTTCGAGCACTGGAAAGCTCCGGTGACACCCGAAATGACAAAACCGAAGCCTCGTCCATACTCCGCAACTATTTCCCCGCAGGTATGTATGTAAGAAGCTCAACAGCAACATATTACGCTGTGCATTGTTTGGTGGTCTGAACTGTTATATCCCTTACTTCCTTTTAACGTGTATGTATGTATTTTGTTTTTGTTTTTTTGCAGCATCACAGAGGAAGCTGTTAAATAGGGTAACGTCAGACTCTTCTATCATTCTGCTGGAGCCCATGGAGACGCCTCTGACACGGTTCCTCTCAAGCTTCACAGATCTCAACGAGCTGTTCAACCCACTAGTGGTCAGCTGACTGCCAATATTCACACAATGATTCATTTGGCCAAATTAAATTTGACCTGGATTCAGCTCTCTTACAGTGGCTCTCCTCCTCTCTTGTCTATAGAGTGAACTGATGTCAGCTGCTCTTGACACTCCACTCAATGGTTTGGGGATGATTCCTCTGGACAGCACCATCGAGGGCCTGAAAATATCACAGAGCTGCAGAGATGCTCTTCACACAGTGGTCAGTGCCTGCAAAGGTAAGCTAGAGACACATTTATATGACAGACACTGACAACAAATGGGTAAAAATGGCAACAACAACAAAAAGAAAAACCTGAAAAAATGAGCAGCAACTTAATAACTGCAGATGCTTCCATACAAAACAGAAGGGGGCACTGAATTTCTATTATGATGATGATGAGCTCCAGATATTAAGTTGAGTCGATTATTAAGGTTAATTCATGCTCTTGTACAACCATTTCAAATGATGTAACAGTCACTGAACACACTTGACGCTTCAAGCAACACATCCACTAGAGGGCAGCTCTTATATAAATGTTTCTGACAGCAGGAAACATTGCAACAGTAAAGGATGTCACTTAATGCACCTGCCCCCAAAAGAGTCAAAAAGGAGAGGCAGTGATCTTGGATTTATTTATTTTTTTTATTAAACCACACAACCTCCTGAAAAAGTTCTGTTCTCGAACACCATAATCTTAACAAGAAATGGATAGGAATATCTTTTGGATGGATGGTGCTCATGTCTCCAGTCGGGTTTTGGAAGCTGTTCTGGCCGTACGCGGTGGCCCAGCACACTGCTAAAGACACACATGGTGGGTTTTTTTCTCAATTTGTCACCTGCCCTTTTGTCTGCGTGACCCACAGCCATTAACACATGGATAAACATGGATAAAAAGTCAACAAACACCAACATTTTTGATTGTATGCTGGTAAATGATGGGGTATGCCTGTCTTCCATAGGGGACATGGACGGTTGTGCAGTTATCCTCGTGTATGGGGCCAAGAATGTGGGCAAGTCCACATATATACGCATCCTCATCAATACTCTACTAAATCAGTAAGTTCTCTCAAAGTGAGCATACCACACCATCTTTTTTTTGTATATATTCAGAGTGAACTGACGTTTTGTCTTATTTTTCAAAGTTTACCTATGCTGACATTTTTACCTGCGTTATGACTTGACCACTCTGTTGTACGATTGTTGCGCACTTTCATGAAGGGAACAAATAAAATGAATGAATGAACGAATGAATGAATAATCTTTATCCCCCAGGCCAACAGTCAAGTCGGAAATTAATGGGTAATTCAATGTTTCGGCTCTTAACGTCAAGATCTTTTGCCAACATGGCAAAAAACAGATTTAACAAAATCCAACCAATCAGTCAACTAATCCAATGCTTTGGAAGGAATTTAGTTGGTTAGGAGCTCTAATTGGCCGTATTGCATTACCATTAAGCCGATATTATGAAGCTTTAGTAAAATGAGCATAGTTGGGTATTGGAATCCCGGAGGATTTAATATTAGCAACTCCTAAAAAATGTTCTAACCATTGGTGAACATAACTAGTGACAAAATTGAAAGTGGGCTTGGCAGCCTAAAGGATAACCTCGTGGCTGTAATACAGCTAAAGGCAGGAGTTGATGGATTATTTGTTTACCTGAATTCTCGTGGAGAGAGTAGAGTAGAGAAGAGGAGAGAGTGTTCAGGCCAGAGAGCAGGCGAGGAGGGGGAGAAAGAAACCAAGGATGTCTGGATGGGACCCAGTTTGGGGGAATATTCCAAGATTCAAGCCATGGTTCAACAAAATTACTGTGTAACGTAAACAAATGAAAATGTGATATCAAACCTACCCCTCATGCCCCGGCGACTAGTCTCATGAGCCAGAGGAAACACAGATTTCACACAGAAGCACTGTTTTGTGACATCCAATTTAAAAATAATTTGCATGTGTGTCTGTAGCACCACCAGTGTGGATTATTTAGAGGCGGACCTCGGTCAAACAGAATTCACTCCGGCTGGTTGCCTGTCTTTGGTGACTGTCAGAGAACCGCTCCTGGGTATGTTTTTACCTCTTGTTACATAACATCATATTCACACTACTAATGAAATCTTGACCTAATTGAACAATTTTTCCTTATAGTTTAAAAAAAGTGCAATCAGATACAACAGCCCTGCAATAAATTTTTTCCTTCATCTTTGTCATCATGTGTGTCTTTGAGTTGAGTCAACTTCACGGTTATGTTTGGAGGCTGTAATTTGTGCTGAATTGAATTCAATTAAATATTGACAGGTTTTCTACACACTTTTTTTTGACATAAATGAAGTGGATGAAAGATTAGAAACCTCTGCCAGTAAAAAGGAATACAATACAACAACACCCCAAAATGAAAAAGACCATAAAGTTGAATCAGTGCCCTCAGACAACCATTTCAATAGAAGATTAACTTCTACAAGGTTATTGCATTATGGCGTGGCTGATGTATTTGTATTAGTTTCAATTAGGTGTACCTAATAAACTAGCAAGTGCATATTGTCAACATTTTCTTTTACTGTATGATTAATTTTTAGTACATTCTTTGCATTTGTCTTAAACGCTACAATTCATTTACAGAGTTTATAATTTCTTGCACAGTTGTGTGATGATAATTTAGTAATACAAATATGTTAATAAGGAAAACAGAAAATTGATGTGAACGGATCTGCACCGCTTGCGCGAGACAGCCTCAGTAGACTCATGTTCAGTTTTCCCTCAGGTCCCCCCTTCACACATCAGCGCACACCGGACCACATGGTCTACTATGGTCAGTCGTCATGTGAGTCCGACTTGGATCGCTACCTGGAATGCCTTAAGTTTTTGTGGCGAAGGCGCCCCAAGAGCAGAGAGACTCCCCTTATCATCAACACCATGGGCTGGGTCAAAGGTCAGCCAAGATACCTCTCTTTGCTTGCATTGCACTAACTGCCAACAGTGTTCTGAACATGTGCTTGTCTTGGCCACAGGGTTGGGATTCGAGCTGCTGGTGGACTTGATGCGCTTCTTCCCGGTCTCTCACGTCGTCCAGCTCTGTCACAGTGGGATCAGCCACTGTCCCGCCCTCACTCCCGAGTTTCTCAGGACTGCACATGGCTACCAGACTCACCCACCTGCCCAGACCTCCCTGGACGAGTTTACGGAGAGCCAAAACCCCCTCAGAAGCTACGTTCACGTGGTTGTACAATCAGAGTTTGAGGGGGTGGGACGCCAGGGAACAGCGTAAGCGCAGCTCTCCCTCGGCTTGCGCCGACGTCATCATGCAGCGTGAAATCTCAGCATTCCAAACGCTTCTCTTCTTTTTTTGTGTGTGTGTTTTGACAGGAAGCTCCAGCGCTCCAATGAGCAGAGAGAGCTGTCGCTGCTGGGCTACCTGAGCCGACTGCAGTCTCCTGACCCTGGACCAGTTAGACCGCTACACTGCCTCACCCCCTACCAGGTACATGATGGGGAGTCGGAGTTTTGTTTGTTTTGGGGTTTTTTTTGTTGTTGTTTTTTGGCCTCGGAAAATCGTTGCCGGAATTTAATGATACTTTTCTGAATCATTGCGACTCTTGGCATCTGCATTTTAATTGAAAGCGATTAGTCAAAGCACGTCGTTAAAAATTAGGTTATTCCAGTCCTGCCCCATTAAAATTTTAACTAACAAGCACATGAATATTTATATTTACAAATATAAACACTTGGCAGCCAAGACACCTCACATTCTACACGTCTCATTGATTAATTGAAGCGAAATGTGTGTAATATTATTGAATATTAAAATTAAAAACTCAATTAAATTGTGTGAACCGAGTTCATGAATCCTGAGATTCCATATAACATCTTCGCGATCTTTGAAAGCCGTCGAGCGGTGACTATAATACCAGCTGTTTGAAAGCAGCTCAAAATTAACTGATGAGCACCATATTTTTTTCTCTGCAATTTTTTCTGCACATTTGTTACATTGATCCAAGCAGCACTCCCACTTTTTTTTTGTTCTTTCATTAATTTATAATGACTGACCCACCAAAGAGTTAGTGGGGTTGAGCATGTTGTTTTTTTTACAACCTGTGCTTTGATTAGTTTCTGCTTTTTCATTTTGAACCCACAGGTGCCCCACACGGCCGTGGCTTTAGGCGTGATTCATTGCAAAGTGGCACCCAGTCACATGCTTTACGCTGCCAATGCCAGTCTGGTGGGACTCTGCTGCCTGGGAGAGAAAGTGACCAGCAGGGGGGGCCCAGTCCTGCTGTCCCAGACACCCATCTGCCCGTGTGTGGGCCTCGGTACGTGTCCTGCATGTTCCTCTGCGAGCAATCAAGCTAACGTACTGGAGGTGGAGTGATTGCTCTCAGTTGTTGTATCTTTAGGGCAGAGTCATGTCAGCAAAACCTGAGGGCATCATACCATTATATTCAGATTTGCTGTAATTTACACTTTCCATCAATCTCACGCTCCTTTTAACACTGAGATTGTTCAGTGTTGCTGAAAGGAAGACCTCATCTCCGTGCTCCTTTTTTTTTTTTTTTTTACACTTTGGATCATACAACGTGTGCGATTTTTATCTAACCCTTTTATCTGACATTCCAGCATTCCGGAATCAAACAGAACAGAACATAATTAGCCCAAGATGAACAAAATCTACTTGCATAAATGCATTTTTTAATATTTTTTGAACATTACTCAGACTCTAAATGTCTTATCAACACTGCTCATTACCCTCGCAGCACTGACATCCTCCTCTCCGTTTCTGTACAGATAGACAGATCTCTCTGCGCTAACAACCTTCGGACCTTCGGGCAAACGTAGCCTATCTGAAAGTAGCAATAGACGGCATATCTAATAAAGACGTGTAGTGAGTCTGCTCCAGCGTTGTGAATAAAGGGAACACACACGGCCTCGGATTTAAAGAGTTACATGCCAGAAATCGTTGTTCATGTGACTGTCTTCCAGGTGTGCTCAGAGGTATTGACATGGCGAGAGGTCTGTACTTTGTGCTGACGCCTGTAGATCCTTCCGTCCTCAGTAAGGTCAACTGCCTCCTCGTTGGAGCCATTTTGCTGCCTTCCTGCATTCTTACAACACAGGTCAGATGTCCGTCCCCAAACATATCTGTCTTAAGTTTTCACTTTTCCCTTCACTCATGATGGCTTTTGTCGGTGTTCCAGGAGGGCATCGAGGGAGAGATTCCCTACGTAACTGCCAACTACAGTTTTGAGCTCACTGGTGCAGGGAAGATGCGGGTCTTCAAGGGACTGATGAGACCCAGTCAAACAGGGATGCAGTGATTTTCTTTTTTCTTTTTTCATGGACAGCATCAGTTTATTGCCCTTTACCTACTTGACTGGTGCTCTTACACCACGCCCGTCTGGATTGGCTATTGAATGTACAGAACTGAGTCCAGTCTATTATCTTCAAGCTTCAGCGCGACAGAGCAGCCAGTGTTAAAGACTCTGAAGGAGGAGAACGGCAGCTACATCCTTTTTGCTCTGGATGTTCTCACCATATCTTACAACCTAAGTAAGGGTGCTCTGATTGATCAGCCGCCAGCCGTTATCGGCCAACGAATGTTCCAAATCGATCGATAAGAAAGAAAGGTCAGTCAAGACGACGCAAAACGCAATTTTCTCCACATGCTTCCAAAATGCCTACACTGGCCAAGCGTGTCTGGCAGTTGGAAGGCTGCTGTGTCTGGAGGTGGCGACACATTCTTGGTGTTAAGCCACCCAAAATAACAAACACATACACTTTTAGAGGCTCTCTGAGGAGCAGCGCAGCTACAGTGACGGTCCCACTCACAAACCGCAGCGTGATACCGACAATCAAAACCGTATCAACAGTATTATCAACAGTTAGCCGATGTATGGAGGTCTGTCTAATGCGCGTGTCATACTTGTGGATTGTTCCCCGTGTTCCAAAAGTGGAACTGGATGAGCAGCCAGAATTTAATGATTGGAGCACCCTTACTACTAAGCTCAATAAATGGTGGCGTGACGGTGTTCTGAATATCTGTGTTTTGTCTCATGGACGATAACAATCATACCTGAAAACTCTTCTTTAGAGGTAACATTCCCGAGCTGAAACTGAACACCCGGGCAGATATTAAACGAGAATTACTTTGTTCTGAATTTGTGCTTTTCTCGCATTCAGTCCTTCTATTGCCAATATATGATTTTTAGACCAATGTCACTGGTGGTTGTTGCAGTCTTTTGTTTCCACAGTCATTTTGTGGTCATTTTAAAAAAATAAAATACTGTAGTGTAGTATAGATTCATTAAGGGTAAGATAACGGTTGATTAATTGAAAAACTGAGACTTTCCGCTTTAATCCAGTATTCACAAAAAACAAAGGACATGGCAGAGTGAAATGCTCTGTGCATCCGATGGACATATTTATAAATAAAAAGCCCTTTTTTCCAGTATTGTGCTTTCATGTCAAGTTGCTCTACAAAGCTCTATTTTCAGTGCTGAGTAATCGACTGTAAATTGTTGAAGGGACACCAAAGTGTCACTGCACTTGCAGGTCATTCGAGACGTTTTGTAAGAGACAGAAAGACATGAAATAAAGATGCCTTTTTTTTTCTTTCTTGCTGCTACTTTTCTTCTCCTCAAGGGGGCAGCAAATATATGTTGAGATTTTGCCCTGAACGGCGTTTAGAAACATTTCAAAGGGCAGGAAAGCTGCATTCATAACCATCCTGGCAGAACTGCTTAACACCGACTTCTGAGTCATGATGGGTTTATTAGCAAATGAAGCCTTATTAAATAAGTGACTAGCCCATCTGTCTTATGTGTCACTGCATGCCGCCAGACCTTTCCACGAGGACTCGAGCTGTAAACACCCGACTCACCGTGGAGAAATGCTAATTTGTTAAGTGGGTCGCTTTGACATCGCCCCTCTCTGCCCCCATTCTTCTTTGGTGCACTGTTGCCGCCTCTTTATTGAGGGCGGTAGCTTACAAACAGCGCAGCCACATTTTGGCAGAGTCATTGTTTTGGCTTTGTCGGGTCAGGTGTTTTCCCATACACATGCAAACCAGAGAGAAATCCCACTGTGGAGATGCCAGCAGTCACTATACATTCAGGAGGGGACAAAATGCAAAAGCAGAACACAAATTTGAACTGTCCATTTTGATGACCACCAGGCAGAAAACACTTTTTTTTTTTTTTTTAAAGTCGAGCCATATCTTCCTCACCCTTTTGAATTTATTTTCAGAAGCTGGTATGTAGTCAAAATCTCCCAAGTGGTGTTTTGACCTTAAACTGCTAACTTTTGAACTAAAGTTGGCAGCATAACAAGGCATATTGTGCATGTGACCCTCCTGCACTTGTTGGGCATTCGCAGATTAACTTTACCAGCAGCGTTTAAAGTTAAATATCAAGCTCAACCCTTAAATTATCATTATCCAACCAATTATATTCTGTTCTTCAAGGGGGAGGCATTCCACATAACGATAATTGTAATTGAGTAATTCCACATTGTTGTAAGTTTTCCTCAAGTGCACAATTTGTCCTCCGCCACTGACCACACCTCAGGTGACAATTAGGCCGAGTGAGGCAGCGGTGCAGGTGTAGCGTGTTCGAGCAGCGCATGCGATTTAACGCGCTTGGCAGAATTAATAGGTGGTTTCAATGTGCGGGCTCATTGACCTGCCAGGCTTCTATTAAAGGGCCAGACCGCTGCTTCTACATAAGAAAGCCAGTCTACTTCTGAAGTCTCTTGTAACGCATGGATTTAACACAAATTAATTCAGAAAAATGAATGTTTGTGGCACACGGTCATATCATGCTAACTATAGCAGTAACCAGTTGTTTTCAAAGGCATGGGGGCATGGCACCTGATAAATATTATGTGGACAAGTTGAGCAGGAGTGAGGATTGGTCCATATCAGTGTTTGGAGGACATCTTTGCTCTTTGCCTCATTTCACTGTGCTTGATAAACACATTTGCTCATATTTACTACAAACCCTCCTTGTTTTGACCTGTTACCGTTTTTAGAGCGCGCAAGACCATCCGAACTCGGTGCACTTGTTTTTCTCCCTCTTGAGTCATTGCAGGATGTTCGAGGAAGTTTACACTCCAGTCTCAGTCAAACTCGTGTCAGGTTGTGTTGCGTTGATTGATTTGATTATTATTTTTACTTTAATTTTGCACTCACTCCAAAGAGGCAGGAATACTTGGATTAACTAGTTCCGAACACACAGTTTAACACTAAACTAAGGCTACTTTTTTTTTTGCTGCAAGTCTCTTTGCATTATATCGTGTACAGATTCATTAATTTCTGATATTTTTAGATAAGTTTACATGAGCCAAGTACAGCCGGTGTCTGCCCGCCACGGTTTTCCTGTCGAAAATGCTTTTGTTCACTTCTTTGTGAAATTCTGGTTTTGAACCACTCTTGGTAGCCCAGGTGAGTCTGTCACTCGCAGGGCTGTAAACTCCACACGCGATAAACAAAACAACAGGAACTCCACTTTGGCAATGGCCAGATACAGCAAGCGGCCATTGTTTTGGGGGGGTTGTGTTTGCGTGTGGCCGGCGGCATTCCACCAGCAACGAACGCCACCTTGATTTCTGATTCATTTATGATAAAAAAAAACCCTTTCCTTGTATTTCATGTCTAATATTTTCGCCTAGCTTAAGCTAAACAGGGGAACAACGCGAGGCAGCCAGGCCGTGGGCCGCCTCGGGCCTCTGCTCGGGCGCGTTTATGGCGCCTCTAGCGGCAACACCGCGTCACCGCAGAGGGAGGAAGGAAAAAAAAAACTTGCACGGTGCCTTTTGTGGCTCCAGGTTGAGTGAATGAATGAGAGGGGGAGACGGAGAGCGGAGGGTCGACCGGAGGGGGGCGAGACGGAGCCGCCGGCCAGTATGCGCTCGGCTCCGGCAGCACGTTGTCTAAAGTTTACAGAAGGAAATCCAGCCATGGACTCGCTTCTGCAAAGGGCCTGAGGGAGTCTGCCCCCCCACCCGCACCACCAGCACCACCCAGCACCCACCACGTTAATCCCGTACTGATCCGCAACCGAGCGACCTTCACCGACAGACGTCGAGGACATTTTTTTTCCTCCCTTTTGTGTGTGTGTGTGTGTGTGTGTGTTTTGTTCTGTTTGTTTGGAAAGCGTGCCCACCGGCAACAGGTTATTTCCAGCTGAGCAACCTGTCGTCGGACCCGTGCGAGCTTTCCGAACCCGCGCTAACGTCACGTTCTTTTTAAGAACTCCGGGATGCTTTTTTTTTTCGTGCTGCCCCCCCCCCCCCCACCGCCCCCCCCCGTCTCCCTCCCCCCCCTCCCCCCCCCCCTCCCCAAAGCAGGTG
>CAAKHG010043450.1:0-18303 GCA_901007715.1 Dactylopterus volitans
ATGGTGGTGTGGTGTCAGTACTCATAGCAAGAAGGTGGCAGGTTTCACTTACCGGCCTGGGGTCTTTCTATGTGGAGCTCGCATGCTCTCCCCGTGTCTGCGTGGGTTCTCTCCGGGTACTCCGGCTTCCTCCCACCTCCCAAAAGCATGCTGAGGTTAATTGGCACCTCTGAATTGCCCGTAGGTGTGTGTGCGAGCGTGAGTGGTTGTCTGTGCTCCATGTGGGCCTGCGATGAGCTGGCGACTCGTCCCGGGTGTACCAGGGTGTACCAGGGTGTACCAGCGTGTACCCCGCTGTTCGCCACTTGTCAGCTGGGATTGGCTCCAGCACGACCGCGACCGGCAACCAGAATAAGCAGATGAAGATGAGATTATTGGGACTGTAATTTGCAATGCTGTTGCGCTGCGCTGGGTTATGATGAGAGGTGTCCCTAATATTTTGGTCATTCCATTCGTGCACTTGGGTAACAAAATATTAGGGATTGCTAATGTATCCAGCTGGATATCACACTGAAAGTGTGATAACCTCTACTCTATAATGTTATAATCATCATATTATTTTTTGCAAAATATACTATTTCCAAAATGACTTTTTTTTTTTAACTTGTGGTGCTTTTAGCTAGTTTTGCGACTCCCTTAAAGGCCACACACACACACACAGATGGTGATGGCGGCTGACACAATCTCTGCTAAACATCAGAATGCCACTGTGAGCATGTCACGTGCATAGAGGCACTTATCTTGTCCGTTCTCTTTTAGTTTCTGTGCTAATAATTAATTTTTTGTGGTGAAATATCAATGTATCATTAAATCAGTTCTCTTTCATGTCCCTGGAATGAGCCGGCTGTGTGTTCTTGAGTCAGTTTGACGCTCCTTTAAAGCAAACTAGTCGCAGGATCTGCAGTCACCTGCGTAATGAAGCTGTGACCTCAAGGAAACGGCACCGACAATTCGCTTCTGAATCTTGATTACCAAATTGGATGCCTGTAATTAATCCGCGGCCGTGGGAAAACAAAGCTTTAACTCTCCCGATGATGGAGGAATGAGGACGTGATCTGCAGACGAGAAATTAGGAAATTAAGAGCTCTCAGCGAGGGGACTCTGTTATGTTCAACAAAAAAAAAACCTAGTGGCTCTCTTCTTTGCGTTTCTTTTAAATCAGTTAATTGCTTCAAGTGGAGTCACCAACTGTGCTTCTTCGTTAGTCCACCTAAATAACATCGTGGGCTAAATGAGACAAAACGCCAACTTGGTACCCAGGTGATGGAAAAGTTTTATGTCGCGTTTGTTGTGTTCCTCCGGAGCACACTCACACAGACCCTCTGTCGCGGTCCGCTAGCACACGCGGGGCCACTTATCCCGGCGAACCCGGGGGCCTGAACGTGTTTATGATGCGTCACATCTCGAGGCCGCTGTGAGGCCGCGATTGCATGCCGGCGCTTTTGTTTCCACCTCCACTTGCAATGTTTTATGCAGTGCAACATCAGGTAGATGCATGAGGTGCCAGAAGTCTGGCTGCTCTGCGAGTCTCGGTGTGGGTGTGTGTGTGTGTGCGTGCGTGCGTGTGTGTGTGTGTGTGTGTGTGTGTGTGTGTGTGTTTGTGTTGCTTTTGCATGTGAATGTGAATGTGAACACAAATATGTGAGGGTGTCATGCATGAGGCCTAAAGGAGGATTCTCACAATGTAGACATCAATGCTGACACCCCCTACCCCACACACACACACACACACACGCACGCACGCACGCACGCACGCACGCACGCACGCACGCACGCACACACACACACACTGAGAGGAAAGCCTTGAGGCTGACATGCCTGCTGCTTCTGCTGCGCTTAATAAAAAGTGGTGCATCGGCGAGTGCTGACGGCTTCATTTGCGACGCCGAAAGAAGCAGAATTCATTCATTTCTCATCCGAGCCGAATCAAAATATGAACCCAGTCTTGTTTCAAGTCTTTTTTCTTTTTTTCTTTTTTTCTTTATTTGATTAGGGTTCCTCAGCGGCCTAATTTTCATGTTAGTTTCAAGCAGTCCCGCTCACGATGACTGAAGTTACCAAATAAATTATGCTTTTTAAATGTCTTGAGATGATCACATGATGAACTTGTAACATGGAAGACAGACTGGGCTCCCGGCCTTGTGCTCCCAGTGGCCTCGCGCTCCCAGTGGCCTCGCGCTCCCAGTGGCCTCGCGCTCCCAGTGGCCTCGCGCTCCCAGTGGCCTCGCGCTCCCAGTGGCCTCGCGCTCCCAGTGGCCTCGCGCTCCCAGTGGCCTCGCGCTCCCAGCAGAGTGGAAAATGCCCAGGTTTGTGTTGTAGCCGCCCACCGATGGGGGGGAAAGTAATGATCAGTAATGCCACTGACACTTAGAGGTGGATTATCACCTCTCCAGGCTGCTGCTCCAAAAAACATACAAGATATTGTTCTGTGGAGCCGCAGTTTATATATTTATATATATATCTATATATATAGATATATATAGATATATATCTATATATATATTTTTTGAGGTATTGGTTGAGAATGAACCATAACAGTGGTGCTCAGGGAGAATCGTTGCTTTGTTGTTTTTTTGGAGTACAAGTTTTTTGGAGTACTAAAGATCAAACTCGGTTCCGTTTTACCAGAGTAAGTTTCATACAAAATGGTGCGGAATATGAAAAAAAATAAATAAAATAAATTGGGCCTTTTATTTTTCGAGGTCTATGCTTGCCATCATCTTTCGTCGAAAAGAAAACCCGCCAGGGGCATTTTTAAGCCACCAGCTGTCACATCAAATGCAACATTCAAATATATATTTCACAATACGACATGTAGCCGATGCGGGTGTGGATATGGAACTTTGCTGCATGTACACACGAGCAGTAGAAAAAAATGGCCTTGTGACACTCTCCGTTCCTCTTTGACCCCCTTCGGGTTTTTTTGTTTTTTTTAAAATTATTCCGCGCGCTCGTCTCGTTCATGCTACCTCGGCGAGTGATGAAGAAACGGCGAAACACAAATCCGCGATGTTCTGCGTCGCTCTGTCCTCACCTTCCCCTCTGCAAAACACAGCGGCTAATTAATTGCTGTGAACCTCCGACTCTCCCCAACACACACACACACACACACACACTTTCTGAGAGAAAAAGACGAGGTGTACGGAACGCTCGTTGGCGTTACACGGTACTTAAGACCGAGACACGGAAAACATGTCATCTCCGTCAAGTTATGCAAGCTATGTTCCGAACAAATAAGTAGCCGATCTCTCCTTTTTTTTTTTTATCATCTGTACTTAGTGCTGCGCCTCCTATATGAAGGCTAGTTCTTGAGAAAACTATTAAGTATGCTGTTCAGCGGGTGCAAAAAGCAGCCAGCCATTTAGCTCCATTTAGCAAGAGGCTGGAAACAGAAGAAACAGGCGGACAAATGGCAACAAAAGGCGCCGAAAGGGGCTGACAAATTTCCGCTGTCTCGCGCCCGCGGCGTCCTGTGTTCTGCGCGAGAATCCCGACAAACTTTTGTGTCTCCTCATTGTTTTGTCCTGTGTGACCTTACAAGCGTCCTCGGGGGGGGGGGGGGTTATGGTTTATGTCTCATTTGCAAATTTGCAACAAAAAAAAAACAAAACGGTGTTTCAGTTTGACTTCAATTCTTGATTTTGAGTTGGTGTGCCACTCATCCATCCACTTCCGTACATTTGGGCCAATCAGAGTCATTCTGAGTAATCAAAAGACCGAACACGGGCCTGTGCACCGAAACAAAGCCAATACGGCGGTGATGCAACCCTCTTGAGCCTGATGTACGTTCGCCATCCCCTCAAAGTGGAGGCAGCGTTCCTAAAAGTCGGCTAAGCCGAGTAAAAGAAAAATAAACGCGGTGCGCGCTGAGGCGGCTCGAGGCCGAGCAGTGAAATCAACATTTGTTTAATCCTCCCCGGCGAGCTTTTATTAAAGTCTCCGCTGTGCGTCGACCCCATGCGGCTTCATGTAATTAGAATCTAGAGACTGTACAGGTTAGAGGCAGAGCAATCGCTGTGACACTTAATTTATTATTATTATTTTTATATATCCCCAGACTTGAGTCGAAGCTAAATCACTGCGCCTGAAAAAGAAATCCATACATTTTTCACTAAACGCTGCAGACTGTCAAAATTTTGATAATCAAATCAATCAATTTAGCTGCCTGAGGTTTCTCTTTCTTTCTCTCCTCTCTGGCTGAAACTTAATTGAATTTGAACATTTCCATTTGTGTGAGATAAAATTTTTTTTTTATATATATATATATATAATAAAAATGCTGGATCATTTTAAAGGCAAAAAACAAAAGCATCCTCAAGGTGGGACCCATGCAAACAGTCGTCTTATGTCAGCGGTGACATCATCTCTTGAATAAGATGGTTTGACTGATGCGTTTCGTTTATAGGACCATCTAGCTTTGTCCTAGAGCTCCCCCTACTGGATGGTTTTGGTTTATCTGTTTTAATCAGCCTAAAAAAAAAAAAACAACCAACTCTTAAAAGCCACATCTTACAATAAAGAAAGCATGACACTGTTCATCTCTTCAAATCTTAAGATAAACCACTATGAATAATTTGTCTCCCAATATTCAAGTCTGATTTAAAGATATCTGTGGCACATTTATTTGAAGGGCCCGATAAATACGCTCCACCAGAGGCTTGATGCTGCGAGTCATTTTTATTAATTTTATTTAACTGAGTCAACATGAGCGCAGCAAACAGCCGGACGGACAGATGGGATGACGGATACGGCAACGGACACGAATACAACAGAAGAAGAAACTATGAGATGGAAGATAATCAGAAATAATAAAGGAAAAGGGGCCTCGTTCAAACCTGAACGAAAGCAGGCAGGCAAATAGGAAAAAAAAACAAAAAAACGAAGCATGTGTGTGACAGCTGAAGCCATTATTTTACACGTGAGCTGATTGGATTATAAAAACACACATACACACACACACACTCAAGCAATCAGGAACAATAATAATCGCTGACAGAAAGAGGAAAACACATGGAAGGCAAGATGAGCTCACCCACTGCTGTCAAAGCAAACAGGTGAAATGATACGTTTCAAGGAAAAAAGAAAAAAAAAAAATCTTCAATCAGGAAGCCGACCGGGACTGAAGCTGCGTGTGAAACATCTCCATCGCCGCAAAGACATTCCTCGCGTTAAAAACTTCTTTTTTTTTTTACATGTTTACGGCATATTTTGGCCTCTTCCGTCGTATTTACAGCTCATGTCAACTCTCGTTTCTCCAAAGAAGGGATTACACATCATATTTACATTCATGGTACAAAAGGATCTGCCGTAAGAAAACGCTGAATCATCCTGTGATAGAAAATTCCCAAATGACACTTTTTTTTTCTTTTTTTTTTAATCTTTTTTTAAAATTAAACACACAAAAAAAATTACAGGAAAAAAAAACAGACTATGATTCCACAAAGCATTTAAAATATTTATGTCATCATTTATTGTCTAAATCAAATTCTACTGATTTCCCCAGTTTAAAAATGCTGCCCGTTTCCATGCAAATGTTTGATGAGTAAGTGTTTGTCATGACAGAACTCGAGATACTGATTTGGAGCGGAGGCTGAACATGAAGCATGATTATGTGCTTTGATTTCTGCGGGGGCGGGGGGTCTTCTGTAACCGTTACGCGTCACCACATGAACCTCTGCGTCGCCGCGCTCTCCGGCCACGCGAAGGTCTTGGCGATGAAGATGTAGATGGTGGCGGCGTTGACCGCCGTGTACAGCAGGAACTCCTGGATGAGTCTGGGCAGGGACGGCAGGGGCATGTGCAGGCGGTACATCAGGTACGGAACGATGAAGTACCTGAACTCCAGGAGCCTCTGCGGGACGGTGGCAGCCAGCAGGCACACCAGGAACGCCAAGCTCCAGAAGAGCGAGCGCGACCTGAAGGAGTCCAGGAAGTTCCACCCGGCGAACACGTAGGCCGGCACCAGGAGGAAGCGCACCAGCTCGTGCCGCTGGAAAATCCTCTTCCACACGTAGAAGGGGAAATGGCGGTTGTCCGCCAGGAGGTACTTGTGGACGAAGGTGAACTTCCACACCAGGAGCGAGCAGACGGCGGCGAGGGCGAGGAAGAAGAAAGGCTGCCTCCTCAGAGCGTGGAAGAAGCGAAGGGCCCGGTGGTAGCACAGAGAGACGGGGAGGGAGAAGAAGAGGGAGAAGGAGAAGAAATAGAAGAGCTGGGGGAAGTTGAGGCAGGCCTCGTGGCTGCTCCGGTCGCCCACCACGACGCCGTCGTTCAGCACCACGAAGGCCAGGAAGCCGGCGGCCACGGCGGCGTACGGCCAGGCCGCCGCCAGCACCGCGCTCAGGTGGCCGGCCGAGGTGAGGAACTCCAGGGCGAAGCGCGTCACTTTCTTGGCCCCGCTGAAGGACAGCGGCACCTGGGACGTGGCGGGCCTGTCGTCCGTCTTCTTGGCGTGCTCCGCCCTCCAGGCCTCGTCCATCTTGGCGGCCACCAGGGTGCCGGCGCAGAAGGCCACCCAGATGATGTTGGTCTGGCGGAAGAGCACGGCGCAGACGCCGAGCAGCGCCGAGGCCTTGTGGCAGCCGTACAGCGTCATGAGGTAGGTGAAGAGGATGAAGAAGGTGGACCCGGCGTCGGTGTAGTAGAGGAAGTTGAAGAAGTAGAGCACGGGGAAGGTGGAGAGAGACAGCGCCGACAGGACCCGCCGCGATGTCGCTCGGCTCTGGAAGAGAGGAAATGGGAAAAACGGGGAGTCAGAGGGCCGCTCGCCGCTCGCCGGCGTTCCTCGCGCTCGCCTGGTCTCACCTTCTCCCTCGGGTGCAGTTTGCAGACGAGCAGGTAGAGCAGGTAGAGGTTGCCGCAGTTGAAGAGCAGGTTGACGAAGCGCAGCATGGCCGTGGAGCACACCACCTCGCCCGTCAGGTCGGCCAGCCACACCACGGGCTTGATGACGCCCACCGAGACCAGGTAGAGCCCCGGGAGCGTGGTGATCATCGGGTCCCACTGCGCAGCCGACAGAAAACCTCGTCAACACGGACCCCTCACCAATTTTTACACCCGACTGATATCAGCGCGGTGCCGCGAGGGTCATTGCGGCTTGGAACGTGCTTTGCACACCGGCGCGCCGTCAAGATGCATTATGGGAAATTCAGGCCGGTTTGGGAGCTTGACCCTCAACGGAAACGGAACGTCGGGTTCTCTCAGCATCTGCTGCTTCGGGTTTGATCAGCAGCCTGAACCACAGTCGTATTTAAGCGCAAGACTGAAACACTGGAGGAGGCTTGAAGTTCCCTGGTGAATCAGGAGCGTGCGCGCGCACACACACACACGCGCGCGCGCGCATGTTTGGCAAAAACACATTCCAGTGGTGGGACAAATTAGTGATAATTCATGGTTTTTACACCTTATTTCCCGTTTAACTTGGCATATTTCCCAACACATCTTGCTTGTTGTTAGATTTGTCACTTTCTATTCCTTTTTTTTTTTGTTGAAATTTTGCAAAAATCAAAAAAGGAAAACCAATTTTAAGCATCAATTAATGAGCGAAATAATGATGAAATAAAGCCGTTTGTGTGTATCAATGCATAGTACCTAGTTCGGGCCTCATAATAATAATAATAATAATAATAATAATAATAATACTTTATTTATATAGCACTTTTCAAAAGTGCTTTGCATGAGTTAAAATGGTGCACAAGATTAAAATAAAAGCGAAGGGGGAAAGTGCGAGTGAAGGAAATATTACAGTAAATAAATGAGTAACATCCAAGCCGTCATGACCGGATCAGGCGCGCTCCCGCCGCCTGCCGCGCGTCCATTGCGCTTTTCGACGTTGGTAAACGTCCAGATTCGTGCGATTTCGCACCCGTGAAACGGCGACTTGACCTTTTGACCCTTAAAAGCTGCACTTTCGACAGCCGCGCGCCCGCCGAAGCTCGCTCGCAGTAAAAACGGCCGATGCCCCCCCGCTCCCCCGAGTGACAAAAGCTCCGCTCGCTAATCCGCTCGGCAACAAGGCGACTTCCGCGGCCGCGGAGCCGCGTTTACCTCGCTGAATCTCCCCCGGCAGTACTGCTGGGCCTGCGGGACGTGGAAGAGCTCGTCCATGTAGGGCTCCCGCTGCTCCCGGGTGATCCTGGAGAACAGCAGGCACGACGTCAAGAAGTTGACGCTGCAGAGCGCGGTGAAGATGTAGCCTTCGAGCTTCTCCATGTTCGACGACGACGACGGGCGATTTTGGAAGTCAGAGCGCGGTCCGAGGTGAGCGGCTGCGGCGGGGCTGAAGGCGCATGGCGGACGCGGCGACACGGGCGACTTTTGCGGTTTCAAGTCAGCGGAGAAACTGCGTCAATCGAGTCCATCGTTAACGGACGCGAGCGTGGACCCGAGTTCTGATATTTGACAGCTCGCGGTCCGCTTCTGAAACGTGCTCGATGCGGAAACATCAACGTTTTCAATGGTTCCTGCATTGTTTTGAATAGCTAACTTTCGGCTTTAAAGAAACAGTCACTGACGCAGCTAACAGAAGTTGTCATAGAGAATTATATAAAAAAAATGCTATATCGTAGTTTTTATCATCGTTTTGGATATGATTTTAGAAATGTTTCCACAAAAATGACCGTTTCCTTCTTGCCGCCGGAGACTAAAACAAGCAGGACCGGTGTCACTGTATTATGGTTCCCCCCGAGACATTCTCGCGAAAAACGGTGATTCCACGTGTAACGAAAACTGCGTCGTTTTTTTCTTAGATTAAACAAAAATTATAGTTTAACATGCATTTAACACGGGAGCTTGAACTTTTCCCCGAACACAGCGTCACTCAGGTCCTTTTCAAAGACGTCAAAAACGCCGCCGAGTTGAGACAAAGTGCCGTGGAGGGAAAAATCCAGGCAGCCCTGATCAACCCAACAATGGTGACGCTTCATTATGTCTTATACTAATCACACGAAACACATTTCATGATTAATTATCCACTACGAGGAGAAAAATATTCGCAGTTCGCCAAATGCTAACGCGCTGATTGTCTGTCTTTCATTAACAGCTGGTCGATCCTTTCCAAGTCCTGGTAGCTGCTAATAAGGCTGTTCATTTACAGAAAAATGGCAAAATGAAGACAAGAAGTCTTTATTCAGAAATAATCTTCAACCTGTCACCTACTAATAATGTAAGTAATCGACCCTTAAATGTCTGAAAGCTTAATGCATTCAGGAATAGCTACTGTATGCAGACATAGCTACTGTGGCCCACTTCAACGGGGATTATCATGCTTTTCTCATTTTTTGTTTAATCCAACATCGCGCTATAATCAGTGGGTGATAACACAAAATCCAGCTTTGATCAAGTACAAAGTAAGTCTTTAAAATCGCATTGTAACATTTTTAATTATTAATATTATGTATAATGAAAGTGCAAAGATTTTTAGTGAGTAATCAAAGTGCATATGATTGAAAAAAAAACACGAATTGCCCTCAAACTTGGTTTTTAGCCTTGAAGTAAAGAAAATAAAACGTCAATTTGTTCAACACATTTAGGACAAAAGACTTCCAAAGCTGCTGATTTTCTCCTCAGCCTCGACCGCACTTTGTGTTAAGAATCCTTTTTAATCCTCATATAGTGAACAACACTGAGTCTTGCTGACATGAAGCTTCCTTAAAATTTCCGGATCAATTAGCACGTAATTGAAGGCTGGAAACACGGTTGCACTTAAAGGCAACATTTACCTTTTCACTCAATTGTAACATTTTTTTTGTGAACCTCTCAGATGTGACTCTATACTTTTAAAATAACACAATAAATGTAAATTGTTAACAAAAGGACCGTTGTTATCTGATAGAATGTTGACTGTTTTGATCCCTTTTTTTGCAGTCATGTGAACACTGAAATAACTAAAAAAAAAAATAAATGAGAAAGTTGAATGTCTCCTCTAATACAGATCTCAGAGGCTTTCAAAAGGTTTGGGGTCTCAGATGGTGACAGCTCGGTCCTGGTGGTCCTGGTTCACAGCGAACGCGAGTCGCAGCTCCTGCCGGACGTCGCAGCCAAGGTGGACGGGCGGCAGGTTCCGGTGGAGGACGTGTCCTCGCTGTCAGACCCTGCCAAGATTAAAAAGGTTCTCCACTTCTGCTCAAGTGTTTTAAGATAGACCCGATATGAGCATGCGGGTTTGAAGTGCAGCCACTCCGATTGATTGACCTGTGCATTCGTCCATGGATAGAAGCAGCTGTAGATAATTGCGTTTTTTTTTATGCTGTTATCCGAATATTAATGCCGAACATTCTCTGGCTGCAGCTTCTCGCATGTAAGGATTTGTTTCGGGCTGGAAGGGTGAAACAAAGTCGTAACATGTTGCTTTCCATTACACCGTTAATGGCATTTTCCAACGCTGCCTGGTGTTTTGTAGAATAAACAATTAAAGAAAATCAGTGGAAGATTGAAATATAATGGAAACAATTAGCTTAATGTTAATATCTGCATGTATTCTTGTTGCCTGGTTTCCTGAACTGGGAATTTAGCGATTTGTGGATGAAGTGAAAACAAAATGCGACCTCAGTGGGGCTATCGGGGTCTGAAATTACCGATTTTATTCATTGACTTTTCTGACTTCTCTCTTGGCGCTTTCTATAATCTCGCCCCGATTTGTGTCTCAATTTCAGCTGTACAAAGTCGCTCCTCAGGAGGAGAAGTGTGGATCTCTGCTGGATGCAGTTGTTTGCAGAATGGCTACCAAAGATGTCATGTAGCTGCAAGAAAAAAAACAACTCTATATTTACAGTGGTTTCTTTTTTATTATTATTCCACATGAATCAGTTGCCAAACCGCAACGCGTGTCTGAATAAACGTCGGCTCCTGTCACACTGTATGTACATCTGAGAAATAAATTTTATTTTGCATACCTTTTGACCGACTTCCACTGTCATTGCTGCTGCCTGCGTTTTGTTTATCGTGGTTAGACGGTAACAGACATTAAAAGTCACCGTTAGAAACTGCTAGAAAAGTCTGCGCGTTTCATCACCCTGAATTCCGACAGCAACTTTTTCACCTTCCCCCTTCCTTTGAAGCTCTCAGCGACAGTTCCTCAGTCTCTGAGGTTTTGATGAAAAGCGGGGCTCGTACCAGAAGTCGAGTGCCGTGAATCCCAAGTGCTCTTAGCTCTTAAATATCAGCCGCATCTTAAGAGGATTAAGGAATATAACTGCGAGCAACACGGACATGAAAAATTCATACTAAGTTTCAAACTGTCAGCCAGAGAGGACATGGACACGAACTGTGCAGGGTGTCTGAGACATTTTGGTGCAGTCTAAATATATTTATAATAGCTTTATATTAAAAAAAAAACAAACCCTGACCGACCTGTTTTCATGTCAAGTCTATGCATGATCATTGGGAAATTGTAAAACCTCCAGTTTGATTAAATGTTTTTATTCTGAAAGGTTCACTTGCCTTTTGAAAAAAAAGAGTTTTTTTTATTTTGGCTTGTATTTGCATACTGAATGAAATGAGACTGCGTTCGCTCGAGGAAATAAAACTGGATCAGCCAAAGCACTTTAAATTTTTTATTAAGAAAAGTTGATCATAAAATATTATAGAAGATTCACATTATGATTCTCCAGCTGATTTATTTTTTTTATTATCATGATTCATCTTCTGCTTCAGAAAAAAACAAACAACTCACTAACTCATACAATTACACATGTATGGATCAAGTATGACAATTTCCAAATCAGAAGATCAGCATAGTGTTTCATTTATTTATTTATTTTTTGTAAAAAGAGAACACGTCCATCCAAGTACCCTCAACAGACAGATGCTCCTCATTACGGGAAATTGGCAAGCTCGTCTTTGCCGATGTTTCCTCCGCTGAGGATGCAGACCACGTTCTTCCCCTCCAGCTCGGGTATCTTGCTGTTAACGATGGCGGCGAAGGCAGCGGAACCTGAGGGCTCCACCACCAGTCCGGCCCCGTAGAGGGTCGACACGGCCGCCTTGATCTCCTCATCGCTCACCAGGACGATCGCCTCCACGTAACGCTGGCAAAGCTCATAGGGCAGCTTGCCTGAGATGCAGCACGAGAGAGAGAAAGAAAATGTCAGTTCCAACAGGAATATTCCTTTATTCGATCAAAGAAGCACCTCTAAAATTTCCCTCCGCCACTTTTCTTAGTGTTTGATATTCCTGACCAGCTAATACCAGGATTCGTCTTCAATCAGTCACCTCCTGTTAAATGGAATTTTTAAAAAAAAAAAGGTAAGTTATGCCTTTAAATGTGTCAGTGAAGTTTGTTATTTTGCATTTTGAGTTGTTTTTGTTTTTCCGCCTTTGATTTCGCTTTGGCTTATTTATTGGTTGAGATTTGATACCGTTTTTTTTTGTTGTTTTTTTTAAATCTTTGTATTTTCTGAAAATTCGTAGTTTTAATTTAGTTTTTATCAATTTCACGTATAATTATAATTTGGGCCTATTTATTCAAAAGCTATAAAAAGTGAAATGAAATTTTGTTTTCTGAGTTAAAAAGAAGCGAGCGTACAGGATTAACACTTAACCAACGAATCATTTTTGAACTAATTTATTTAAGTTTGTCACTGTTACACACCCTCAGCACGGAAGGACGACAGCGGTTCATACCAGCAAAAGGCGGCGCGAGTCCCGAGGCGATGCTCCTGGTGTCCATTCCCACCGGCTTCTTCTCCATGAAGCTCTTGTACATGGTGCAGGCTGCGTTTAAACACGAGGTTAATGACTTCGCCGCGGGAGAAGACGCCGCGACACCCGTTTTTGCCGAGTTTTTTTACCTCCTTCCGGCTCCACGCCGTACACTCGGGTTTTCCCGCAGCCCGACAGTTTGATGGCTGCGGCGACCCCGGCCAGCAGCCCCCCTCCGCCGCAGCACACCACCACCACATCCGGCTCGGGCACCACCTCCAGCACCTCCATGCCCAGGCTAGACGTGGGGGCGAAGGATAAATCAGAGGTGTGTGGATGCATCTCGCGATTTGGAGAGGACATTTGGCAGTTTCGAATTGGGCGCTGGAACGCAAAAACCCTGTTCACCTGGCGTGTCCCGCGATCAGATCCAGATCATCATAGGAGTGCAGGAAGGTCATGTTGTCCACCTCGACGCAACGGTTCACCACAGTCATCAGAGCGGAGGTAGGAACTCGCTCAACATCCACCCCGAAGCTCTGAGTGTGAGAGTGAGCGCCCCTTTCATTCGTCTCTTTCGAGAGGTCCATGCAGACGAATGCAGGGAAATGCTGACAGTGATGCACCATCTGCTGCACATGTAAATACACGTACATCTTCACCAGAATACTGCGAGAGCAGGTTGACCTCTGACCTGTATGAGGACGGATCTGGACACTGGGGCAGTTTCGGGCATCACCACTTTACCCTTTGATCCATAGTGTTTTGACGCGTACGCAAACGACTTCCCGTAGTTCCCTGCAGACATGGTGACAAAATGGCCGCCCTTCGGCCTCCTGGCGAACTGGTTGGCCACTCCGCGGATTTTGAAGGACCCTGCCAATCGAGATGCGGACGTGTCACCAAATCAGTTGATAAACGTGTGAGCTTTGGACTTGGATTAAAGGGGCTTTTCTGTTACCGGTCCTCTGCATGTTCTCCAGTTTGATGTGGACGCTGCAGGCTGTGGCGAGGGGCAGGGTGGTCCGACACCAGGGGATCATGGGAGTGTTGATGACGCCGAGGGGGCTGCTCCTCACCGTCTCCCGGGCCTCTCGCAGCAGATCCAGGGTGACGCCGTCAGCGGACGCCTCAGCCATCTGCGGCACAGGAAGCACGACGTGTTTCGGGAAGATAATCGCTGATTTCGGTCGCAATTTTAGGAATGTGAAAAAAAACATCAACATGAGCACTTTTCATTTTCGGTCATAACAGTAGATTCACTCGTGCTAAAACTGCTCAACACTGCTCGAAATGAATTTCATCTCCTGCACGGAACAAGAAAAATGCAATTCACAATTTAAAGACTCCTGCTGAGCATGTGTGAGGACGTGGGAATGTTCTGGTTTGCCTGATCATTTGTGTCTGACTGAAGTTCTCACAAAAACCTGGATGGTTAAAAAGTTCTTTAAATTAACTTCCCTTCTTCATGAAAGTGTGTAACAATGAGGGGTGCACTCTGAAACTGAAATATGAACACATATGAACGGCAAAATGACGTCAAGCCCAAGCACAATCAACCTCTTGAAATAGGCTTCACGTAGGAATGTTTTTACTCAAAACACTGTTACAGCAGATGTCTTAACTGACCGATCTTACAGTTATGACGAGGAAAAGCGTCACTGTGAATATCTAGAATGTAATTACTGAGGAGATTGGACATGTGACCATGCGCACTTGCAGTTATTGCTGAAGGAAAAACCCGTTGACCGTCACGTCGCTTAACTAGCAAAAAAAATCGAAGAAAGACGTTATATTCAGTGAGTCCTAATTATCCTCCACTAACCTTGTTGTTTGTTACGACTTTTTCCCGTTATTTTTTCTTCCTACAAGTGACGGCTCCGTAGTTATTAGTGTTACAACATTTGCTGCCCCGCCACCTACACGGAAAAAAGGTTCCTATTTGACTCGTGTGTCAAGCCGGACGCATTTAAAGAACGGACCGCGATCATGGCGGCTCCCTGCAGAGGCGAAAGGAGAGCGGTTAGTTAACTCGGGGTAGTTACACAACGACAAAGTGGAAGAAGATCAGAGGAATATAGCATTTTTTGGATATGGGTGTTTTGAGGCACGTCGTGTGCGCCATGTCCGGCGGCGTCGACAGCTCGGTGGCGGCGCTGTTACTGAAGAGAAGAGGTGCGACATTGCGGTAGCTGGCCTGATTGATACTAAACATGGGAACTGCTAACCGTAGTATATATATATATATATATTTTTTCTGCTGTGTGAAGGCTATAGTGTAACAGGGGTTTTCATGAAGAACTGGGACTCGCTGGATGAGAGCGGCGTGTGCTCCACGGAGAGGGACTGCGAGGACGCCTACAGGGTCTGCCAGATGTTGGACATCCCCTTCCACCAGGTGTCTTACGTCAAGGAGTACTGGCATGAAGTTTTCAGGTATTTAAATCAGGAGCGAGGCGCCAATTTTGGCAGATACCTCTGAGTCGGTTTTCGGTCCTCTGGGAACGAACTGACTTGTCAATTCATATCTTTTAAGCATCTTGAGGTCACGATATTGCCATGTTGCGTAGTTACCATGGTTACAGGTGTCAGGGGGGGAGTCAGTTTAATATGAACAAAGTGGCCATGTGCTGCCGCACCGCTGTTACAAAATTGACCGGCTCCACCTCCGCTCACCTGCATCATCACACCTAAATCGGGAGCAAAATGTGCGCGGCAGATTTATTTGTGATCATTTTTTAATGAATGTCATGAAATTTTTTTCTTAGCTTTTGTGTGTGTTTTTTTTTGTGTGCAACTTTCATATCAGTTCTAGATGTTATTTGTTGACCAAAACTGTGAATTATTTTGTCATACTTTTTTAAAGGGCTAAATTGGCTTTTGTTTGTCTTTCTTTTTGCCCCCGAAAAAAAAGGGGGTTTGCCAATCAACATTTTTCATCGCAGCTTTTATCAGCGATATTGACACTTATCTTAAACCAGGTTTCACTGTCCCCAGCTCATTTACACGAACGTCTATTTGTCTTTGCCCCTTCCAGTAATTTGTTGAAGGAATATCAGAAGGGCAGGACTCCAAACCCAGACATACTGTGCAATAAACACATCAAGTTCAACCACTTCCATAAATACGTCATCTCGTCTCTGGGTATGTACGTCTGTTGCGGACTTGCGTTGATGTCAGTTGGTTCGGAAATGGGGGAACTATAGCGGTTTGCGCACCAAAGCGGCGGATACATTTGAAATCAAGCAAGATTTTAATTCCGAGAGTGCCGCCGCTGTTGTCGACGCAGGCGCTGATGCCATGGCGACGGGCCACTACGCGAGGACGTCGCAGGAGGACGAGGAGGTTTTCCAGCAGGCGCACGCGGCCCCGCCCACCTCGCTCTTCAGAGACCGTTTTGAGATCAGGAACCGTGAGTGTGTCTGACGGCTTCTCGTCTTGTCTGCCCCAAATCTCCTGTTTATTTCTGCGCCTCCGGCATCTCCGCTGTCATCCGCTCTCTCCCTCCGCCAGCGGTGAGGCTGCACAAGGGGGCCGACCTCCTCAAGGACCAGACCTTCTTCCTCAGCCAGATCTCGCAGGACGCCTTGAGACAAAGCATGTTTCCGCTCGCCGGGCTCACCAAAGAGTTTGTGAAAAAGATTGCTGCTGAAGCCGGGTTTCACCATGTGCTGAAGAAGAAAGAGGTGGTGGAGAAAAAAAACAAAAAACTCACGCATTTCTAGAAAAAGAAAATCAAATCAAACTGGAATTGGGATTTCTAGAGTCTGATTTGATCGGGTGTTTTCCTGCTCTTTCAGAGTATGGGTATCTGCTTCATCGGAGAGAGAAACTTTGAAACTTTTATTTTGGAGGTGAGAAATGAAGCTTTGTTTGCTCTGTGTAGGAAAGTGACGAGGTGACTTTTATCTTCTGTCCGTTTTTCATTTCTTGTCGTTGTTTTTCTTTCACATTTGAACAGACCGGACGTGTAAACCTAAGTCTTTATTTCCATGTCTCCAGTATCTGGAGCCAAAACCAGGAAACTTTGTCTCCATCGAGGACGGGACTGTGATGGGAACACACAAGGGTACGATGAGAGTTGTGGGCGTCGCTTGTTAAGAAATGAGCTCGTCCCGATGATAACGGTGTTCTTGCCTCAGCGTGGGCTGCGGTTTCGACCGCTAAACGCGACACTCGCAACCTCCACCTGTGTCCCCAGGCTGGTTCACGCTGACGCTGGGTCAGAGGGCCAAGATTGGAGGGCAGCGAGACGCCTGGTTTGTGGTGGACAAGGACGTCGCGACCGGAGATGTGTTTGTGGTGAGGTGATTTACAAGTGTTTCACCTTTAACTGCCATGCTTCAGATTGATTTTTATTTTTTGCCATCCTTCAGAGGACATATGATTTTTTTTTTTTATTCTTTCACTGCTTTTTGTTGTTTTGTCATTATTACATTTTGGATTTTCTCATTTTTCTTACATAGAGTAAGAAAAATGGCAGCACAGTTTGAAACTTTGAAACTTTCCTTTCTCAAATCCCCACTGGTTCAGGCCCCGACGACCAATCACCCCTCCCTTTTCCGCGACACGATACGGACGGACCGCTTCCACTGGATATCGGTCGACCCGCCTCCTGAACTGGTCAGGACCAAGATGATGGAGTGTCACTTCCGCTTCATCCACCAGATGCCGCTGAGTGGGTTCTGCGCTTGAGCGGGAAGCTCAACGTCGGGGAAAGCTTTCTCTACCAAACCAAACTTACATTTCCGACGTGAATGTCTGGCGTTTTTACTGCTTTGCAGATCCCTGCACCGTCACTCTGAACATGGACGGCTCAGTGTGGATCTCACTCTCACAGCCAGTCCGAGCTTTGACACCTGGACAGGTATCGGCCAGTAAACCTGGGTCACGGCACATGACCTCGTCCGAGCGCACTGCAGGTGGCTCTTTTAATGACATCCCTTCTTCTTTTTTTTTTTTTATCCCTGCTGCAGTTCGCTGTGCTCTACAAAGGGGATGAGTGTCTCGGCAGCGGGAAGATCATCCAGCTGGGGCCCAGCGAATACACACTCCAGCAGGGCCGAGAACGCCTGATGGCAGCCGCGCAGGACAAAGACAAGCAGGCGCCCGAGCCGGCCCGCTGAGACGACCTCGCGCGGAGCAGCCGGCACGGACAACTGCCGTTAGGTACGCGAGGCTTGCTGGTGACGGACATTCAGGGCCTCTAATGATCTTTGGCAACTTTGACTTCTCAGCAGTCGTGGTGACAAAAGGACCTTTAGCCAGCTATTTGACCATAAAGTAACAGCTTCACAATCTTTGAAGCGGGACACCGGCTTGTAAGAGGGAGCATGGCGGCTCCTCCGCTCCCGCTCCCATGCAGTGTAACTCTTTACGGATCGGGAGCTAGTTTAAACCTCTCGGCACAGACGTCACGGATGAGTAGAAAAGAACCAAAGGAAACACTCAAGGAGGAGGTGAGGAGGAGAAAAAGAAGAGAGGTGAGATTCTCATGTCGGACGCCCATTGTAGCTGCGAGCAGTCAGCAGCTGCGTTTTAACACACGACTGCTGCGGGTGCAGATGTTGACGGTCAGTCAGAGGCGTGAATAACACGCAGTAGAGACAGTATAGACACAGTAGAGACACGGGGCCTTTCACTTCCTGCTATAATATATTTGTA